>JANHFR010004092.1:55188-67756 GCA_032468015.1 Mimophis mahfalensis
GGCACCCGGAGAAGGCCCTCCCTATGTGAGCGGACCGGGCGGTGGGAGGCCGGCAGCAGGTGTCCCCTTAAGTATTCTGGACCCAAGCCATTCAGGGCTTTATAGGTAAGCACCAGCTAATAGCTAAAATGGTTTCAGAACACTACAGTAGCCCTCCTCTAAGTTCTTACAAAATGATAGATAATAGCCTAGATCAATGGCCCCAATCTTTTGGGAGCCAGGGACCCATTCCATGGAGGGAGGTTTTTTCAGGACTGGGGTCATTGTTTCACACACTGCCTGGATCCCATGCATGTGGGATGGGGCTTCGCTGAATGGGGCTTTGCTCGCTTGCACGGACTGGATCCTGGAGTGCCACAGAATGATGCCAGTCTGTGGGGATTGGAGACCCCTGTTCTAGATAATTGTTTCATACCTTCATATAAAAATATTCTAAAGGACACCAAATGACTTTATTATCAACAAAAAAACACAGCAGGTAATTTAGGTTTAAGAAGATTTCATTATGTTAGAAACTAAGTGAAAGAATTCTTATAATATATTGCCACCTACTGACCATATTGAATAAGATGTTATAAATACATGTAATTATGCAATAAGAAACGACCTATGTTTATTTTCTTATTTTTATTTGAATTATATCCAGTTGAATTATAACCCTAATTGTGCTACTAGTTTTAAATACTTAAGAGTTTTTGATTAATAGTTTTTTTTCATTAGTATTCTATTACTTGTATCAGTCATGCTATCATGAACTACTTTCTTAACTCATATTGATTTTAGAAATATTTATGCATTTTGTTGGAACTTTTTAACTGTTTCGTACAATTGTATTCAGTGATAATAACACAAAATATCAAACTATCTGATAACACCTGCAACCGACATTTCAATCTTCATCTTCCTGTTGTTTTCAATTAGAATATTAGTAAATTAAATCAATACCATTTATGTTCTGGTTTAAAAATGCATTTTATTAAGAACCAAATAAGTGCTCCAGTGGTTCTAGAACAAGAGAAGGCACAAATGTGCTACCATATCTTTTGCTCAATATGTGGAGAATGACTTTTGAAAAGGACAACTACAAAAAGCAGTGTGTGATAAGTGGGACCCAGAAAAGCTACTCTTAAAAGCAAATATGTTAAGGGAACCCTTTAAAACTTGGGATGTTTAGCTTTTGGGATCACAGCCCCTGTATTGGATTGGAAGAAGACTGTGAATCAATCTAACCTAGGAAAAAAGGAAGATTATATAAACTGGTGTATGTTAGGACTATGCAAGCATTTAAAATGGATCTTTCTCTGAAAGGTTTAGCATAATTAGTTTGAAGGCCTTTTATGGTTATCCAAATTGTATATACAGTATATGCACAGATAACTCCTCCAATAAAACTACTGGACAACCAAGTTAAATCTTCAAAGTAGACATGTTGAGCCTATATTCATTGCCTTGGGTTATTTATAAAAATAATAAAGGTTGTGGGGAGGAGGGAATCTAAAAGAAAAAAGATGCAAACTTCAAGGATGGGAACTGCTGTGTGCTAATGCATTATGCTTAGCAACTCTTTTTAATTGTCTATTCAGCCATAATATTTTATTTTATTTTTAATATTCTTATGGTGCTCTATTCCCTATGGCTCCAAGCGTCAATCATAAAAAACAGAGAATTAAAAACGAAAGAATAATAATAAACCATATACATCACAATGGTACTCAATAATAGGGGTAAATTTTAAAAAAATCTAACACACCCCAAATGCTTCCATTTGGAATTAAGATTTTAATTCTTTACATTTGGGAGACAGTTCTTACATACGAGGCAAACTATTTCATACTGTTATAGAATTAAACTATTTCCAATTGATGAATTGCAATTTCCTTTTGCTTGGCTATAATGGCTGATTTTTCGGATAATTCCGTTCAGCAGCTTCTGTAAAACAAACCTCTAATTCAGAGAAATAATAGGAAATGTATTTTGTACATCAGATGAGCATTGTCTCAGTATAAGTGATCAATGACTTCGATCATGAGCGCAATTCTAAATAACACAAAAAAGTGGGATTACATCAGAGATATAGAATTTAAATCTCCTGACTTAAAAACTTCTGGTGATACCTGAGCCTCACTGGGAGTTGGGCAGCAAATATATTTATACTAAAACATCCACACCAAAATCAGTGCCTGAGCTAAAGAACGAGGTAATGAATTTCATACTGTTGTAGGAAGATATCTCTATCTGTGATTTTAAAAAAAAGGTTTAATTTCAAATTTATGTTCTGTTAAGATAAAGGAGTTCAATCTAAACAAATCCAATTTATTGAGCAATTATCAGAACATACTATTACTATAAAAAAATACTATCTTGCCTTATTCAAAACTACTACCACTTACCTGAGCAAGTTCTTTTTGTTCATTAACGAGCCTGCTACAGCTAGCTATCATCTGGTCCAGAGCATAAAGCCTATCCTCCAATCCCTTAATAGCCTTCATGTTCTGATTATCTAATTTGGCAATCGTCTGTCTACAGTCTGCCAAAAAAGGCTGAATAATTCTTGGATCAAGCTGAAAAACAAAAAGACAAATTTAATGACTAATCACTTCTTAGGGAAAGGAAATTACGGAGAAATTATTATTATGTGTGGGAAATCTACAGTTAAACTCACAGTCCAGTTTCACCAGTGAAACCTAAGGAATTCAAGTCCTAACCGAGAATCCAAGAATTTTTAAGGTAATGTCTAAGTATATAGGCAGTTCCAAGCAGGTTGGTCTTTTGTCAAATTAGGGTATTTAGGTCCAAAAAATTCAGTATTTCCTGATATTGACAAAGCCCTTTGGATATTATTCTGAGGATTCTAAGTAAGATTGGTACAACAGACTTCTTTTTCCACAAGTGTTCAACTTTGATCCGCAAGTCCTGCTATTTCACAATTTTACAATTGTTTTTACTCAATCCTAGCATCACCCAGAATAGTAATGTCAATGAACCACTTTCTTCTTTTCAATAACTATTATATCAGACATGTTAGGTACAAGGTGTCTGTTCGAAAATTAAACTTCCCTTATGATCTCAACCTGATCATTTTCCAAAATCTTCTCAATGTAATGGTCCAATAGTTTTAACTACATTCAAATCCAAGCTTCTGGAAAAGTTTCCAATGGATTCTGGCAACTTGGTCATGATGCAGCTTGTAGTCAGTTTGTGAAATTTTGCAGTAGCCACTGATCAAAATGGTCAACTGTTTCATCCTTTTTACTACAAAGGTGGCATTGGCTGTTGTGACGTTTTAATTTTTGCTTTCATGAAATTAGTTGGCAAAGTTTGTTGTGAGTCATAAAATAAACCCTTCAGTTTCTGAACACTCCTGATCTTAACTAATTCTATGTGGGTTTTTATTAGCTTTTCTGATCCATTGAGTATTGGTCATGCATTGGCTTTAATTCCAGTTAACAAATTGGTTTTCAGTTGTTTCTTTTCTATATCTGGCCTTCACCTTTATTATTTTCAAGAGTTTTTCCTGATTGACTGTCATCATCAAAGGTTCTTAAGGCTTTTTTAATTAGTCATTCAGGCCATGTTTTCTTCCTCCAGTTTGTTTAATCTGTACAAATCCTCTACCGTTTTAGCTCTTCGCAAATACAGTCAATCAGTACTACTTTTTGAGTGCAAAGCATGATGCACTGTCATTAGTTTTCTTCTTTTGCAATCCAAATTATCACATTCAACCTGGGTCCACTCAACTATTCCCGCTGCATATCAAATATTAGAGACTGCTCAGGTATTAATCGCTTTAGTAATATGTCCATCATTTAGCTTTGTTTTCAACATTTTCAGAACTCATTTGATTCTCTGTAGCACCTGAGCTCATTAGGAGATTAAACTTGAAAATATGGAGGAATTTCCTGACAGTGAGAATGACTGATCAATAGAACAGCTTGCCTCCTGGAGTTGTGGGTGCTCCATCGTTGGAAATTTACAAGACAACCATTTGTCCAGGATGGTGTAAGTCCTTAGCAGAGGGCTGGACTAGAAGATCTCCAAGGTCCCTTCTAGTCTTATGATTCTATGATAAATTTAGTAGAAGTATTTTGACTTGATGTTTTAATAAATTGGAAGCTTCCAAATGCCTGAAATATTTGTAGCTTTCTTCAGGTGCCACTGCTGTTATCAAATGTTCATTGCTAAACTGTATTCCATTAGCCTCAACAATTTTCCTGCCATTATGGCTGTAGCTGCATACTTGTTGATGCCAAATTGCACTCCAATACCTTTACTACATTCCCCAACAATACTATAACATCATCAACCAACAACATTGGTCTATTCCAAATTCTTAGGAACGACTTGATAGGTAAATAAAACTGCCAAATCCAGGCTAATTTTCTGGCTGATTGTGGGATACACATCTGTAACCAAACACATGCATTGTAAGTACTGTGATGTAATCTGAAACTTGTACATTTTAAACTAGATTTTCTTAATAAGAAACACATAATGGGTAAAATTGATCTTTGTGTAATAGCATTTCTTAAGCAGAAGAGGTTTTCTGTTTCTCCTCTTCCACTACAGCACCACAAACCTTTGAAAAATGGCTTCTACAAGATAGCCCACAGGAAGTATCATATAGAGAAACTTACCATAAAAGTTTCAGGATGACAGATCTGGATTTAATGAGATTTATATTATGAAATTGTCTTAAAAGTGCAACTTCAGTAAACTATTTAAATCTTGCTGTATCCAGAGAGATTAGTTCTTTTAAATCATACAATCCTGATTTCTTTCAAAACAAAACCTCTAACACATCTTTTTCTGATTTTTTCCTCAAAGCAAATGTCTGCATCATATCCACATATTAGCATATTAGTATTTGATATGATTTATCTACCTCATCTAATGAAACAGACTGATATTTGAAGTTAGCACTTATAGTACCATCCCTTAATCCATAAATTCAGTCTAGTAGATATTTAAAATATTCAAAAAACAGCACAGATCAACTCAAAATCTTTTGTATTTTTATACTACCCCTGGATATCTTTATGCAGTTTGATTTACTACAATCTGCTCTTATTGTTTTTTATAATAATTTTGGCATGTTGAATTAATCTATCAAGAGATGTTCTTAGGGCACTTACAGAGCAAAATATGTCTTAAGAATTTACAATAAGTGAAGGTAGTCAGGTATTCCTTCCAATGGCTGGATAAATGGTATTCCCTGAAAACCATGTGCATTTGAAGGACAGGATGCACATTAAAACAATACATGGATGCATCTTTAAAAAATATAAGGAGAACCTCCTCAACAACGAGAGCTGCAAGCCAACTGGATGACTCTGGGCCAGTCACACTCTGGGGATGTTCACCAACTTGCCTCTCTATATACATATACACATACTTTTTTATTTTATTTTTAGTGCACTTTATTTAAAAGATAGTTTGAGAGGGGTGAGGGGATCTTTAGAACATCCAGAAATACTGGTTGCATTAAAGAGTAATCGATAAAAATCAGAAACTGTTTTGATCAGTTTCAACCAAGTTTAATTCCATACTGCCATACAGTTAGGAAAAACGAGTCAATGTTTTATCTCCCTACACCATGGAGGGAACAAGGGAAGGGAAAATAAAATTTTGCTTAGTATTAATGTATATCCTATCATATTACATGTTAAACAAATAACTGGACATTCACAAAAATTAGTGTCAAATTGCTAAAATCAATATTAGAACAATAATTCATCAAGCCAATAAAAATTAACAAAAATAGCATTTGGGAAAATATGGTTTTTTAACGTTCTGGAGAACTTATAGGTCATGGAATCTAAAAAAAAATAGTTACTACTGTTTATAATAGACATAAAATTCATTACAATTATACATTAGTTAGCATTCCTATATGGACATACAAAGTGGTCTAGGGCAGCAGTGGCGAACCTATAGCACATGTGCCAGAAGTGGCACACAGAGCCATTTCTCCAGGCATGCAGAGCTGTTGGCCATTGCTCTTCTGGGTTGGTCTTGCGCACATGCACAGAAAGGTCATGTGATCTTTTGGTTTCCAGCACAAGGGTGTGCTTGCACATTTGCCTGCTCCCGTTTTTGGCACTTGGTGCCAAAAAGGTTCACCACCACTGGTCTAGGCCAAAATCTGGAATAAACATTTGAAACACAGAAGTACATGGGAAATATAATTAAATGTCAAATAATGAACCAGATGTTTATTACCAATATACTTGAAGACATCAAGGTCAGATGCCACACAACTGTAGAACATGTGTTACTAAGATGAACTTGTATCTATGTGATAGAATATAAATTTCAGAAACAGATTTAAATGCAGCTGTCTATCACCAATTTGTTACTGTATAGTACTTTTACCAACTATTATGCTGAATAGGGCTATGAGTTTTAAAACTAAAATGTCTGAACTTCACCAATCTGAGAAAGATATCTCCCACTGATATTCCCAAGGATTCAAGGATACCAATTTTGTGTTTACTTTGCTTGGAAGCCCATATTCTTTGGTGCTGTGTCGAGATTGGATTCAAGCTTGGATGGAAAATGAGATTAAGACAATTGCTACATGAATAATCTAAATCTAGGGGAGTCAACTTTTGTTTTTCATATTACTGGTAATAAATTGAAGAGTAATATGCAATTAATCAGAGAGACCTAGACCTTTTTCTAGTTCAGATAAGTTATTCACTTGAAATATTTTTGTGAACTGATCATACTATATATTTTGCATAGGAGCAGCATTCTCTTTTTTTAACCAGCATGAAAATTTAAAATATCAGCCTTTTAGCAGGCTACTAAGAAAAAAAAAATATTATCAACACTGAAAATGAAGGAACTCAACTGAGAGGCAAACGAAATAAAATAACTTTGTGGAAGAGTGGAGAGATCTGAGAGCACCACTGATTAGCCTTCAGAGAACTTTTTCTCATCTATTGCTATAAGAGAGCAATATAATATAGGTAGTCTTTGACTTATGACCATATTTGAGTCCAAAAATTTCATTGCTAGCCAGTTTTTTTTAGTTTTGCCCCTTGTTACAACCTTTCTTGCCACAGTTAAATAGTTAAATACATAAACACATGCCAGTTGCCAAGCATCTGAATTTTGATCATGTGACAGCAGAGATGCTGCAATAGTCACGTGTGAAAAATGGTCATAAGTCCCTTTTATCTGTGCCATTGTAACTTCAAACAGTCACTAAATGAAAAGTTGTAAATCAAGGACTACTATATAAAGGTACTCTCTTACCTTGAACATTTGACACTGCTTTAGTTGTTCAAATAATGGTATATATTAACGTTTTCTGAGAAAAACTATGGAAGTAGCATATCATATAAATATTTAAAAAACTTATGCACCCCAAAATAATTCTATTGGGAGAAAATGCCTGGGAAAAAGACCACTGAAAAAAACTTCTTCCTCTTCCACCAGTCTGAATCTAATGCTGAATTTTAATTACCATTTTCAAACATTAAAAGACCACTTTAGATGTAGCATCCTGTATCTTACTCACAAAAACAGTTATACAAGATAGAAAAGCATAATTCAAAGGGTAATAAAATAGAACACAATGACGTTTTTAAAAACATTAACTTACTCTGCTCATGGAATCAAAACATTTCCTGACCAAGGACTCAACATCATTAGGTCTATCTTGAACATTTATCCAGTCTAAAAGTGAAACATTAAAAGAAGGCAGATCATCCTCGTTAAGCTCCATTGAAACATCTCTGTCTTGAACTGCGTATTGACTAGCTTCCCTATTTTCATTCACTTTTTCAAAATCTGGATCATCTGAGGTTGGATGCTCGACCGACTTGCAAAGGGATGCTATCAATAATCGCTTGTTCATTTTAAGTGTATCAGGAGAAAGCATAACTTCAGCCGATTTCTCATTTTCAGTGTCTTCGCTTTCTGTTCCTCCATGATCAGTGGAAGAATCCATTCGTTCCAAACACTCCCTGTAACTATGTCTAGTTAGGCACTCCAGCAATGGGATCTTGGCCATAATAGAAACAGCAGCCCCTAAGCTTGGGAAAATAAACAAACAAATACTGGTAAGTATAAATAAACAAAGATGTGATATCTTGCATGGAAAATATGCTGTTCAGTGTTTTCATTACGTTATCTTAATTCTTCTAATTTTATCCAAATGCTTGATCAGACAATGAAATATTAAATGTGTTTCAACTTAATTATCTCTTCACTACAACTAAAAAATTTAATGTATACGTTTATCAAATAAACTGAAATGTTTATCCAAATTTAAATTAGGAAATCAGGTAGTTAAAAAATAATATTTCCACTATTTTATCAATGTTATGTATTTTATGTGTATCTGTCACTGAGTCAGTGTTGACTTCTGGTGACTGCCTGGATAGTCCCCACCATTTTCTTGGGAAAATTCTGCTGCTAAGAGAAAATGACTGAGAAAAAATGACTGTCACAATATCATCCAACTGGATTTGTGTGTAAGACCAGACTAGAACTCATACAGGTAGTCATTGACCTACAACCATTCGTTTAGTGACCATTCAAAGTTAAAATGGCACTGAAAAAGTGATTTATGACAGAATCGCCAGGGTCATGTGATCAAAATTCTGATGCTTAGCAACTGGTTGATATTTATGACAGTTACAGTGTCCTAGGATCAGGTAATCCCTTTCTGCAGCCTTCTGACAAAGTCAATGGGGAAGCCAGATTCACTTCAATTAGTAACTATGTTAATAATTTAATAATTGCAGCGATTCACTTAACAACTGTGGCAAGAAAAGTCATAAAATAGGGCAAAACTGATGCTGCAATAATAGCTTTCAATGTTACATACATAACAATATTATACAATAATACAGCTTTCTTCCAAATTTTGAATGGAAAGTCTGAATATAAATTGTATCTGAAGATTAGCTTTCAAAACATTCAAACATGTAGTCTGCAATTATCCATCATCATATTAAATAGTCATCCCTAAAAAAACTACTAAAGTGTATAGGACCCTTCCTTATGAAAAAAGGCTATCATAATTTGTATTATGCTTTGATACTATCCAACTGGTCAGATGTTTTCCAATTTACAGGTAAGTATTAGTATACAAATAATGAAATCCACTGCAAACACATTTGCAGTCATCTGTTTTTTTGGGTAATACAACAATGACTACGTTCCATTGAATTCAAAGGAATCTGGTCTTTAGCAAGCACATTCGGACATATAGTCACATTTCCAGAATTCCTGAGTAATATAATTACAATCACTCACTGCTTTCCTCTCAATTGGTATTGAAGCCCAAGCACCAGAATTAATTTACTGAATAAAGTCAAACCAAATGTACAAACTCATAAAAATTTAGTTTTCAATAGCAATAGCTTCTTACTGAAGAGTCTAAAGAAAAACTTACTGTGTAAGTTTCAGTTTAATATCATCTATGGATTGCAGGTAACTTGAATATGCATTTTCAAATTTGAAAAGCAGTTTTTGATAAGAATATGTGCAATCTTCCAAATTTGCCATTATAGCAGCCCAGCCTTGGTGCTGAAGATGTTCATCATGAACAAGGCCTTCACAGAAGGAGCAAAGTTTTTTGGCTATTTCATACATTTCCTGTATAAACAAATATGTTAAATATCAATAGGCTATATTTTCTAGTTAAAACATATGAACATGACATATATTTCCAAGGAAAGAAATATAGAAGATAAAAAAACGTAGCTCATGAAAAATGTGAATCTTGTATGACAAATGCCCTTGAAAGCATTTGTGAATAATAGTTTTAAACCTTCAGAAGAGATAAACCACCCAATATTTTTCAAAAAACCTTCTCAGAAGAAATGTCTATATGACACTAGCAATACAGTTTTCATTTTTCTGTAGTATCCTTTGCCTTTTTTGTAGATAAAACTAAAGCATACGCTAATGTCTTTCATTAAACTTTCCCCCCATATGAGCAGTTTCAATCCCAGCTAATTTTCAGGATAGGTAACTATTTTAATTTCTTTGCCTTTCTTTCCATTACAGATAATCCTAAAGTTAGAATCATACATTCAGCAACTTTTCAAAGGACACTGAATGCATGGTTGTTGCAATATCCCTGTGGCAACATTCTGATGTTCCTTGCCAGCTTCCCTTAAGCAAAGTCATTGAGAAAACTGGCAGGAAGTTAGAACTCATAGTCACATGAGGTCCACATTTAACTACTTGTGTGGTCCTTCTTAACAATGACAACCAGGACTGCCAAAATTACAACTGTTGAACAGCACAGAGGCATAACATTTTCCTTTATAACCCCATTGCTTAGTGATAGCGAATCCAATCGCAACTGCCATCATTAACTGAAAACTACTTATACCTACCTTTTAGACTGGGTTTATAATTGGGGGCATTTCTGATGTCAAAGAGGGTCAAATAAATTCAACATTTATATTACATTTATATTACCTGCAATCCCTGACCTATAATGGCAATCTGAGTCAGAATTCCATTAGTAACTGCTGTGATTATAAGGCACACATGCATTGGTTAGCGATGGCAATCCTGGGAAGTCCAGTTACCATTACCTATTGACCAATCCCATGGTCAGTTGCCAAGCAACTTCTTGCAGCTTCCCATACCAAAGTCAGTGGGGAAGCCAGCAGGTAATTGCAGGTCCCAGGCCAGCACACACTCACCGAACCGGTTGTTAAATCGGTAGAATCCCACCCCTGCTTCGTGCCAAAAGTTTCTTTATCTACTTGATGAAGAGAAGTTGTATGAAATCTAGGTATCTTAATGCAAGCCAAATTTCTTTATTCTACAAACACAATTAAGGTGTTCACACAGCTCAAGAACCTGCCTCTCCCATAGCAATGAGTACATTTGCTTCTATGCTGCTCGTTACGCTAGTCTCCCTCTTTAAAATGACTAATCTGTGCAAATTTAAGAGTGGGTTTCAATTCAAAGAAAAGAAAAACATTTTTTAAAAAAACCTAAAGAACAAAATGATTTTAGTAAGGGCATTAAGAAATAGATATTAACTATACTTAAATACTCCAAGTATATTCATTGGGCTTATGCACTTCTGAACCACCAGTACCTTTTCTACATCAAACCAAGCATGCTTCATGTGTGGACTTCAACTCCCAGAATACTGAACAATGTCCATGCTTGCTATAGGATTCTGATAGATGAATTCCACGTATTTGGAACATATCCAATTTGGGTAGATTATCATAGCCTTTGCCTTTCCCCACAACGTTCATCCTAACCTTTAATACTTTAGTCTGTAATTATTTCTGAAACAAAATAAATCTGATAATTATTAACACAGGAGATTCAAAATTTGTAATCCAGATGTTTTTGTTCATCTTTATGCTAATGTTTTGTATATTGATGTATACTTTAATTGAATTAAAGTATACATAAAGATACAAATATATTAACATAAATATGTAAGAACAAAAACATCTGGATTTATATGATTTTACAATATTTTAAATTAGCTGTGTTTTATTGAATATTTATGTCACAAAACTGCATAAAAATTGTTAAAGATTTTAAGTTACTTACCACAGCAAATTATGTTCATGAATTGAAGTTTATATCAATATACAAAATATACTAACATAAAGATGAAAGAACAAAAATACCTGGATTACAAATGATTCCACAATATTTTAGGTCAGATGTGTTTTATTGAATATTTCTGTCACAAAATTGCGTAAAAGTAGTTAAAGATTTAAGATTTTAAGTTGCTTACCACAGCAAGTTGTGTTCGTGAAGCTACTGTGTGAAAAACTGCAGGCATCATAAGGGATTCTTCAACTTTTATTTCCATCTCATTTTCTGCTAAAAATGTTGTTTTAGGTATAGCTGGAGGACGTTCACACAAGATCATTTCTTTATTGAACAGGAAAATTGGGTTTGTATCCTGTATGAAAATAAAATCAGTTATTTCAATTTTCGTTTCATTATTGAATAATTTAAATATTTTTTAAAAATTATCTGAATATTTACCGTTCCAGCACTGTAACTACAGACTTTTCTGTCAGCTGCCATACATTCACCTCCATTGACAACGAGTACCTGATACTGAATGGCTATCCTGTATTTGTTTTGGATTGCTTGTTTAAGATCAGCCACACTAATAAAACAAAAGAAAAGGTAGTGTCTCAAATGGTTTTGTAAAATTCAAGGATTTTTAGCCCTTATTTAAAAGATTATGGAAAAATGTCTATTTTCACGTTGCCAACCATTAATTTGTTAACAGCAATAATTATACTATAGGGATCATGCAAGAAATTTATCCAAAATCTGTAAGAATAGACATACGATATTCTTCCATATTACCACTATTATAACAAAAACACAGTTCATATGCTATGTTTTACAAAAAATTAACCAGAGGAAGATATTTTCAAGCAAAATCAAAAGGGAGATTTACTAGCAAATATTGAACTATGTCTCCATGTAATTACGTTAACAAAAGGCTTATTCCAAACACCACAAAGAAGTTAAAAGGTAAAGGTAAAGGTTCCCCTCGCACATATGTGCTAGTCGTTCTCGACTCTAGGGGGCAGTGCTC
>JANHFR010004093.1:51421-63882 GCA_032468015.1 Mimophis mahfalensis
GGAAGGCCTGGAGGAACATTGTGCATGGGGTCGCGATGGGTCAGACACGACTTCGCAACTAACAACAACAACAAAACTTGAGATTATATTACAAACCAGAACAGCTTAGCACACAAATACTTTTGAAGTCTGAATTATGTCTCTGATTTCAGGTTTCCTGCAGTTTTCCCTTTTTGGATTTAAGATATAGGAAACTATCAGACAAGATACAATGCAACTTCTGGTTTTCCATTCTATTTCTCATTTTAGCCTTAAGTATCTTACAATCTCACAGTTTACTTTTTGGTCTACAAGACTGCAATACAGAAGTACTAGTACTTTACTTTAAAGCATGGGTCCCTAACCTGTGGGCCATGAGGGATTGCAACTAAGCCTCAGAAACCACCCGCAGGTGAGTGTGTGCGTCCTCACTTGTGTGAGTAGTGGATGAACATGCATGCTCCATTTAAGTGAGCGGCAGGTTTGTAAGCATGCTGCTTTTGCAAATGGAGCTGTGCACTCTCGCTGGCCAGTTGTTCGCTCAGAAATATCCCTCCCCCCGCCCCGCTGGTCCACAAAGCCAGAAACATTGATTAACTATGTTTTAAAGAATTACTATTTAAAAATTATGATAAAATAATGTTTCTGAACTGTTTTGAGCACTTGGGAGCTTAGTATAGCATACTATGATAATATATTACACATTGTTCCCAGTTGTGACAATTTTTAAACTATCACTGCTGCCTTATAGTAACTTCTTTCCCATTCTTAACTGTCTTCCCTTCCCTTACTATTAGCAAGTAGGTGTTCACATGTGGTAGTGCATATGCTAAGCCAATATGTAACAGCGAAGCCAATACTGATTCAATAAACCTGGCAACCATGCCTTTAATCCTTTCTAAATGAAGGAAATATCCCTTGTTTCTCTAGAATATAGTGACAGATGTTTATATTTTCAATTACTATATTGATTCAGTTCTAAGGCCTTCACACTAATCTTGTAATAACATATTCATGTCTTTGTAGACATAAATGTCAGAATGTACATATTACAATTAATATTGCTTCGGATTTCTGCCCCTGGCTTAACATCTACATCTACACAGATGTCTACATTACAGTAGTAACAGCTATAAGACAAAAGAATAAATCTACCATTAATTTTTCAGATGTATGAGAGTTTTATTGTCTCCTCTCCCCTCAACATACACTGATGCAGGGTGCTGGGTCAGTTCTGCTAAGATGCATATCAATTGCACCCTTTTCCCCCTATGCCATGGCATCATTCCTCCTCTGTAGGTAGAGCTAGAAATAATCAAAGGAAGCAGGTCTATTTAAATCTTCACTTGTGGATACTTAATTTGCTTTGAAATGACTCCTTTGCCCCCCAGCTGCTGTTTCAACTGCTTGGGTTATTGGAGAAATCAATTCCAGCAAGTAATCTAGAAGATGTCTAGGATCATTATCTCCCCTCCCCCTAAGCTGTTCCTCTGATCTCTTCCCTTTGTTTCTATAACTTTTCACTATAACTTAAATTCTCTTCAAGAATGTGGGAAGAGTTTGTTCCCTTTCTAGCCACATGTTTTTCCAGATTCATTCAAGCTGCCTTTCTTTGTTGGTTGCTAAGAACACCCTTTCTTAAACTCCTAATTGTCAGTTGTCTGATTCCTTTCCTCTCTTTAGAAGAGGAAACAACTATAGTAAAAGAAAGCAAAGGTGCCAATAGTAATAGATGCCTTGGGTGCAAACCCAAAACAAGTGGAGCATCACTTGAACACCATCGGCATTGATAATATCACCATCAGTCAATTGCAAAAAGGCAATTGGAACTTACATCCTGCAATGATACCTTTAACCCTATCAAACAACATCTGCCTATCCTGGGACATTAGGAAGGACTCAATAGGTGGATAAAAATACTAAATCCAGTCTAAACATCTGGCTGACTGTGTGACAGACCATAATAGCCATACATTGTTTTTTATTTAACAGGAACAAAATTAACAGATCACGTATTTTCCGCCATTTTTCCTATTCCTCTTCTTTTTCCTCCTATCCCTATATCTCTCCAGAGTGGGTCAGAGACCCTTGTCACATTTGTGGTGGTCTGAAGGTTCTGGAGGATAACCTTTGTAACCATTTATAATGGACCAATTAAAGTAGACCAATTAATAGGACCAATTTATAGTGGGCCAATTAAAGCTTCCTTCTTGGCGAGGTAGAGGGAGGACTGGTTGACTCAACCACAAATCTCTTTCTTTTCAGGATTGTGGAGATGGGGCCACCCTCACATCACCTTAAAATGGTCAATTGCAGTTGAGGAGGTAAAATTGATCACTGCAAGGAAATACCCTTAAATGAATTTGTTCTTGAAATAATACAATAATGCTTAAAATATAAACTGCATAAACTGAATAATTTTATTTTTATGGACTGAAAAATTCCACAGGATATTTTTGAAGAGCACATTATTATCATCCATTTAAATAATTTGATTTGAACTTTCATAGTAAAGTAGCCTGAAATTATAATTTTTCTCTCCTTTCCAGAGTTGTTAATCAGAACAAATTACTCTGCTTCATGCTTTAAAGCAGTTCTAATTAGAGACTAACAATCACTTTCTTTAAAAAATATCAGGCTGCATGGTGATGATCTTGTACATTTTAAAATAAATATTTGTAATGCAGATTTATTTCCATGTAAAATTGTAATCTTTTCATTATGAGGAGAAATTATGTTTTAGTATTTCCGGCTTGCAAAGCCAATGAAGGCTATTTACAACAAACTTTGTAAAGTTAGGTGTTGTTCTGTCCCCCACTCAAGTGGCAGCAAACAAACAGATAGCAAAAGGAAGTATATTCAAACACACAGGAGCTGTCTCTTTAAACAGGAGTTCGCAAGCACATACTAGGCTATAAATTAATTGTCCAAATACCGTCACAAGTCCAAACAGATAAGACCAACTGGGCAGGCAGCCAGGAGTCTGGCAGCAAGCTTCAAAGCCAGCTACGACTCAGACACAGAAACACCAAAATGCGAAGGAAAGCACAGTTCACTCATGATGAAGGCAATTGTTCTTCGCAAAGTCTCCAGCTCAGCCACACCCTTCTTAAACCCTGCAGGATGTGGCCCAATCAGTGACCCAATGCCTCCTGGCCCCACCTCTGATGACGCTATTGCTCCCTTTGGAGCCTGTGCCTCTCCCTGGCATCCAACAAGACTTCCTCTTCACTGCTGCCAGCCCACACGTGTTGTAGTTTGCCCTCAGCTTGGCTGGTCTCCAGTGGCAAGCTGGCAACGGTTGGCTCTTGCTGACGCACCATGGAGGAAGGCCCCGCCGGCACGCTGCCGATCTCCGATTCCAACTCCAACTCCTCCTCCTCCGAATCAACATCCAAAGGCAGTGCAACAGCAGTGGATGGGGCCGCAACAGGTCTGGTAGGAAGAAAGACAACAGTCATGATATTAGAATTTAGGATTCTTTACCAAGTTTAATTGAGGGAGGTTCAAGATTGATAAATAAAGATCCCCTTACTCACTGTCTATTTTAATTATTTATTTTTGTAATATGCATTCTGCTCAATCTGCATATTCCAAATAACTCACATAAAATCATGAATATAATTTTAAAAACAAATGGAGAAACAACAGATTAAATTAAAACTTAATTTAAAATAATACTGTGATGGTTTCAGAAAAGCCAAAACCTTGGTGAAATAACAGCATGCTCACTAATCTCCTAATACCTAAGAAGAGTAGCTGGGTGGGTTCCAACACTGATACCTTGACTGTTCCAGAGTGATGGTGGAATCATGGAACAAGCCAGCTTCTACCATCATCACCTCAAGGGAAAAGTCAAGTCTCTTTCAATCACTTACTACTTTACCTCCAACGATTCACCGTCATCATTAGGTCCTGTGCAAAGCTTATTGGGCAGCAAGTGTTTTCCAGCAGTTTCAATCATTCGCAGCATAAGTTGCAAGAAATGAGGCTGACCTCAGAAAACTTGGCACCAAATACTTAAGGAAGATCTTAAGGTTATTAATGTTCCTTGGGATGATACCAGAGACCTCTAAGGATTGTTAAGGAGAATATTCTTTGATTTTTCTAACTGCTTATTGAGGCAAAGGAAAGCAGAGGTTTATTTTTTTCCTGATAAAGGGAGATTGTACAGATGTTCTAATATGGGATGATTTACAAATCATTCTCCTCTTTGGTATCTTCTGGGGATAATTACAGGGAGGGGATCAGAAGATTCATAGTCTTACTAGCTCAGTGAATGGAGGGTTTGAAGTCCATTCCCCCAGGATGCCAGGGGATTTCTCTGCCATCTCTGCTGGGAGGGGAAATCCTCCCACATAAGAAGACCTTAAATTTGGCACAAATCTCAAATCTATTCAGATTTCAGTAAAAATTGATCATTTGTACATAATGCAGTCTCATATTCCATAATCCAATTCCAGTTGTCTTTCGTCTAAGTTAAAACTTGTTCTTAATTGTATGTGAGAACTACAAAAGTCTTGGGTTTTTTTGTTTTTTTTTAAGTACTACTCCTATACAGGTAGTCCTTGATTTATGACTATAATGGAGTCCATATTTTTTATTTAAAGTCACTGTAATTGTTAAGTGAGGCACCCATGTGACCAGCTCACTGAACAATTGCAATCTGAGCTCTCCCTATTGAAGTTTTTAAGTGACTGTGTGGCTTACTGAGCGACCACACAGAGATACCTCAACAGGGTGTGGGGAGGCCTAGCATCCACAGGCATGTGGAAATTTGGCAGGGGCTGGGAGGCATTGGCCAGCTAGCCCAGTGGTACACAGACTCTCTCCCTGCCCAACCACACCAGGTCCACTTATGTTTCCATTGCCTTGCTCCATCTTAACTTATTCTTGGGATGGTTTGGAAGGCTCCTTCTCCAAATACATTGTGAAAATAGTGTGCACTTGCCTTTTCTCCTCCAGAGAAGGAATGGCTAGCAAAGCTGGCTCAGTGTTTCCCAGGGCCGAGACTCAGAGCCTTTAGCATTTTATCCTCTGGAATCCAACTGTTTCACTAGCTTCCTTTTCCTTTCCAGAGGAGAAAATGCTAATGAAGGCAGCATTCTGAAACCTTCTGCTCTGCTTGTCTGGGCAGAGTTGTGGACTGTAGTTGTGCCAGAAATGGACACTGCCCTTTTCCAAATTGGGGACTATTGCAGGTGGCAGATACAACTAAGCCTAGTAATCTAGCCTACACTTTCCTTGTTTTCTTGAGAGTATTATTTGGAAGTCTTGATTGACTAAAACTATGAGAGTCAATAGGGATTGGTATTTGTGCATCCATCTACTGAAGAGCGTGGTTTATTTGTAAACTAGAATAAAGGAATAGAAAATGAATTCATGGAAGATATAATAGAAAAAAGAGCAGATATGCTAAGGGAAAGCTAAATTGAACTGTGAAGGAAGATGTTGTGATGTAGAGTTAACGAATATATGCAGGAGAGAGAAGATGTAGGTTTAATTATAAACAAGAGGTCTAAAGTGTATGTCAGAAAATATCGATCAGTGTCATCCAGTCAATAGGATAGTTGCATGTTATACTCCAATGAATGGTGATAATGTAAGAACTAGAGGTGAGCTTTTGAAAAGCACGTTAAATGTGCTGAATTAATGTGATATGGAGAAAAGGGTTATACTCTGTTAGGTGCATCACAATTAAAATAAGGCATTGTATATGACATCAAATATAAAATAATGTCACTCTCTTAGGTAACATGGATAGATGAATAGAATAGTACTGAGTACAGTAAAAGATGTTGGTGTAAGATAGCTTTAATTAGATTTTTTTTAATCCTTGCCTTTAATTTATTTTGTTCACCTCTCCTTTTTGTGGGTTTTCATAATATTGCTTATCCCCAAAGGGAATAACATGATTGCATTCATATGTATAGCAAAATTAGGGTTCTGCTAGATTCCTTTTTTTGGAGGAGGAGAGAGAGTTGGTTTTCATGTGGAAAAAGTATATGAATTATCATATTTGAACATTTGGGGTTAGCATCTTGGCCAGTGGGTGGAAAGTCACTCTGGTTGTCTGTAATCTCAGAACAAAGTAGAGCATAAAAATGTCAGCATGATGTAACGTGACAAATTTATTGAACACAAAGTTCTAGGTCTTTGCATGATTGCACCATTTGGCCCACAGTAATATCTTAAACCAACATGGGAATTAGAAAGCAACCAATTTCTCTATAAAAATGAAGACTTCTTACTGAATCTTTTCAACTCTTTCATGGCAGAGGAAGCAGTAGGCATGATTATATGTTGATGCAAGCAATACTCTTTCTACCTTGCTGTGCAGTAAAGTACAGTTATTCTGTTATTTTTAGCACTTTGAGCCACCTAAAATTTGAACACCTTTCTCTTTGTAATGAGAACTTCCAGTTTTAAATATCTAATAACTTCATCCTACTGTATTAGTCAATCTCCACTTTATAATATAATAATTGAAACTGACTGGGGATTTATTCATTTTTTTCCTACTTGTAATTTGTTTCCAGTAGTATAGGTAGTATAATTAAGTACTTAATCAACAAATTAGTATTCAAGAGAAAATGTACAAGACTGGGTTTTTTTTTAAGCAACCTGGAAGAAGGGGTCAAAGTAATTCAGATTGTTCATGGTCATGAATTAACCCATGATGACAAAATAAAAAGTATTTTAAGAAATAAGACCGATTTAAAACTAGATAAATATTAATGTGGTCTGTCCCCATGAAAAGGCTTTTAACTGGATTTTAGTTGGGTGTAAATAAGGTTTTAAATTTTGTCAATTTATTTGTGGGGCCTAATTTAATTCGTAAATTGATTTAATTCGTATTTTAACTTCTATATTGTATGTTTTTCAAATGCCCTCTAAACCGCCCTGAGTCCCTCAGGAGAAGGGCGGTATAGAAATTTAATAAAACAAACAAACAAACAAACAAACAAACAAACAAATAATAGCACTTATTACATCCTAATATGTCCTTCCATATTTGTATAGCGGTTAATAATAAGTTTGTGAACAGAACAGCTTTTGAAAGATGCACACACATGTGTCAAAAAACCACACATACATACAGTATATACACATACACAGGTAAATATAATACACATAGCTATAAAAACCAAATAGCACAGAAAAATTTTAGCAGATGAATATATTTTAGAATACTGTTGAGCAGATTAAGGTTTCCAGTATAGTTTGGTTTCCCATATAGATTGTTTCTTACTACAACATTAGATTACTAACAATTGGAGTAACATACCTAGAATTAAACAAATCTGAATCAAGGAATTGGGTATGAGAACTAAACTGAGCTCACTGTTTAAAATGATTTCTTCTCTCTCTCTCTCTCTCTCTCTCTCTCTCTTTTCATTTCACCCATATAATTAGAAAACAGTGGTTGGTTTTGTTTTTGCTTTTGTAACATGTTTTGTTAATTTTTTAATGGTTAAAGCTTTAGGAAGCTCAGTAGAATTGTAGGATGAAACTATTAATTGTACAGCAGAAAGACAATTTATAGAAAAATGAAACAGGCAGATTGGATTGTTGGGTTTTAGTACCTCCCTGCAGAAAGACCCCAAGGATATTTCTTGATTCAGTGTTGGCAAGAAAATAAAAAGGAAATGATTAAATGTTGCAATTGCCTCTGCATTTAATTTTACTCCATAATTTTGTTTTGTTGAGCAAACAGTGATCTCTAAATATTGCAAGTTGCTCTTTCCTTCAAGGAGAAAACAAACTGTCTGTTTTGTTTCATAGTCTCAAGTGCTTATGTATGCGAGAAAAATCCCTAAATATGATAATGGAAAGGAGGAAGACAGAGTATTTGGAAAGTGCTTGAAACAGTTCCTGGATTACTTCCTCTATATTTTCTAGAATTGCATAGTACAGATAATCCTTGATTTATAGCAGTATTGTGTAGTGACTGTTTGAAGTTACAACAGCACTGAAAAAAATTACTTATGACTGTCATTTATGACCATTGCAGCAACTCCATGGTAACATGATCAAAATTTGAGTGTTTGGCAACTAGTTCATATTGATGACAGATGAAGTGTCCTGGGGTCATGTGATCACCTTTTGCATCCTTCTAACAAGCAAAATCAATGGGGAGGCGAGATTCACTTAACAACCATGTTACTAATTTAACAACTGTAGTAATTCACTTAACAACTGTGGCAAGAACAATGGTAAAATAGGGCAAAACTCACTGAAGAACTGTGTCACTTAGCAACAGAAATTTTGGGCTCACTTGTGATCATAAGGCAAGGACTATCTGTACTTGTGTATTTTTGAAGACATCATTGGGGAAAGGGGAAATTAAAGGTTGCATTTTTAACTGGGCAATCAGAAAAGAAGGCAGAGAAATCTTGTGTGGTACCATAGAAATGTAATCACCTTCTTTTTCATGACGAAAACTCTGGAGGCACTCACTGATTTTCATTTTTACCTATCTTTGTTTTAATTTGATGAGGGTATGTTTCACACATGGCACAGTGGTGAAAATGTTACTTTTTCATTTTTAATAAAAAATGAGGAAAAGGCACAAATATTAAGTTCACTGTATCACTGGTGACTGTGAAATTTAAGTTTATTAACAAAACATGTACAAATCCAGTACAATATAGTTTAATATTAATTGTTTTTATGGTTGTTCTTTGCCCATTACTGATTTAGAATGGGCAACTATACAAATTAAAGAAATAAATACATAGATTAAAAAGGAGGAGGGAAGGGGAAGGAGGTGACATGGAAAAAAGGCAATTCAAGGAAATCCTACAGAATGATTCCATAGGAGATGAATCCTGAATGAAGAAGGCCATGAACCCTACTCTTAGTGTCCATCTCAAAAAATGAAGTAATAAGGAGAGGAATGGTAAATTCAACTGGAATGGAAAATCTAAGCGGATTTATGATACATCTCAGAAATAGATTAAATTTCCCAGGATCATTGTAGCAGACCAAAGAAGAGTGAAAGCCAGCCTGGGGCTTGTTTCTTAGAAGTAAAGTAAAGGAACGTGATGAGAAGGGGGAAAAAAACCCCCATGATATGGCAGTAGAACGATGATATGGATTACCATGGATGTTTTTGTCAGGAATACCTAGGGAAGAACTCCTGTGATCACTTGGACTGCTTGGCTGGTTATGAAAGTCTTCAGATGAAAAGGTTTGTAAGGGAGAGATGCGGTACTGGTAAGCTAATCATTTCTGCTGAAATGGGCAGGAATCCTGTGGACCAACACATAATTTTGTTTTAACTGCCTCAATGGCAGCTGGTTGATTTCCCTGACATAATTAACTTATTTCCAGTTGGATTAGTTTATTCTTCTATTATAAAGGCAAGGCCTAGTGATGTTCATGTGTGCCAGTGGTACCCTTGTAAAAATGCCAAAACATCTGCTAGTAGCCGTGTAAGGAAGTTAAAGTTTGACAAAAAAATACCAGCTGTTCTATTATCTGTCTAATTCTGTCAGCGCCTAAAAGAGAAAAAGATGCATGTTATGGAATTTTAATTCTGTTTTCCACTAATATCATATACAAACAATGTGAGTGTTGTACACACAAAATATATCCATCTTCTATTCCTATTTTTAGAGTAAGCATTGTTATATAAATTGAAGAAAAGAAGAGAGAAGAAATGAGCAAAAGGAACTAAAGACAGGGATAAAGGAAAAAAGATAAAGAATTGTAACTAAATCCAGACTGACCTAAAGTGGATCCTATAACTAAATCCAGTTTATATCAAGAGCAATCACTACACCTCACCATTTGTTTTATCCCCATCCATTCAGCAGTCATTCATTCTTGACCTACCCATGCTTTTCAGAAATCTGTTCTTGCTACATTTAACTTACTGTTATGCTTTTACTGATACAAAGTAAGCAGAAGTACCTCTTACACAGAGACATTTTCACTTCCTTCAACATTGATTCAACCCTCACAACAAACATATATTAACTGCCAGAGAAAGAATATTCCCTGGGGACGGGCACAGCAGAAAAGGTTCTTCTTCAGGACCCACCTGCCAAAATTCTTTGGCAGAAAGGATCTGAAATAGGCCTCTTCTGCTGGAACTAACAGGGCAGGATAGTCTCATTGGGGTAATATGGCTCCTCGGGAGCCCTGGAATTCCCCAAAATTAAAATTAGGTTTCAACTAAATTTTAAGCCTCTCCAATAAAAATCCCCCCTCAAATAAAAAATAGTATACTTGGATTTCAGTAAAGAATTTGACGAAGTAGACTTTTTAGTAAGCTAGAAAAATGTGGGATAGACAGCACCACCACCACCAGATGGATTTGTAACTAGCTGACAAATCATACTTAATGTGTAGTCCTCAATAGACCTACATCTACATGGAAGGAATGAGCAGTGAGGTACCCCAGAGTTCCGTTTTAGGCCCAGTACTCCTCAATATCGTCATAAACAATTTAGATGAGGAAATAGGAGGGAATTTGCAGATGACACTAAGCTAGCAGGAATAGCCTATTGGTATTTCCCAGATGACAAGCTTAAGATCCAGATGAATCTCGACAGACTTGAATACTGGGCCCTATCCAACTAAATGAAACTCAGTGTAGAGAAAAGTAAGATCTTACACTTACATTCTGTTAACTCAGTTTAATCCACAGTGCAACTCAGCTCAGCAAGAATCCACCAAAAACTTAGTTCAATCCTGAGCCACAGATATATTCTCTTCCTTTGAAACCCAAAATATGATTTCGGTAGAAAATCATACCTTGGTTGTAAATGTATTTTATAACAACAGACAGGTGGAATGTGTCTTTCACTCAAAGTACAGTACACCAAGTGGTGTGCAATTTTCTTACAAACATTGTCTTTGTGTACCTAATCTCCAAATACAACAAATAGCAGCAGTACCAGGGATAGCGCCAGAGAAAGCATTTTTCTTCAATAAGTTTTGTAAGCGTTCTGTTCCTTTAATCCACCCATTGCAAGCCAGGCATCTTACCTGTATATAGAAATAGATTATCTTTAACTGCTTGATGCATTTCTTGGCAGGGCAGAAGTAAATAGCATAATAGGCACTAGATGATAGGAACCTGAAGAGTTTTAAACTTTGAACAACTTCTGGCTTTGGCTCAGGGTCTAGATGAAATTTTCAGAGAGAAGCTTAGGCTGTTTATCTTCCTTCTACAAACTTAGTGTCAGGGTTCCAAGTAATACATCCTGTTCAATAAAAACAATGAGGCAGGCAAGTTCCTCAAAGAACATTTTATTAGGACATACCAACTTGGCATATTTCTGGTGGAAAACTGGCTCTAAGATGCCACCAGTTTTTCTCCCAATTAAAAGTAAAACTTTATCACTTCCCCCCAGAGCCTCAGTCACATCATCCATTCAGCATTCAGCCCAGTTGCTAGGTGACAGTCTCCACCCTTTGGACACCTGCACCAACATCCTTGATTCCCAGGGGAAAGAATTTTATTTAGGCTACAACATCCCAGCTATCTCTACAGCTCCCACCCTGGCCTCTTTACTCCAGGCTGTGTCAGCCCTGAAGCAGTGAGAAAACTTCTCTAGAAACTACAAAAAATAAAATGGCCACGTTTCAGCCAACTTCAGGTTTGACACTTAAAACTGAATGCATTACATTTTAAAAAAAAATTTTATTTATTTATTTACTTATTTACTTACTTACTTACTTACTTACTTATTTATATGATATTTTTATGCTGCCCTATCTCCGAGGGGACTCAGGGCGGCTCACAACAGTAAAAAACATACAATCAAAAAGTTAAGAAAATATTAAACCCATCTCATTAAATTTTTAAAATTCAGGTTAAAATTTAGACATACAATTTTAAAATCCCTGTCAGTCCAGGCCTGCCAAATTAAACAGCCACATTTTCATAAACAAGAAGTAATAGTTTCCTCTGTATGAGTATGTAAAATTATTGAATGACAGATGAAGATGAATACATGTGTCCCAAGATAACGTTGCAGAATTCAGTCTGGGTTCTGCACCCGGACCAGGGGTTTTGACTTCCGAGCTTTCAGACTTATTCCGGAGCCCATTTTTAGGGAAATTCTCTCCAGCCTTATTGAACAGTTTTATCCCTTTCAAGAAATACAGCCTCCCAATTTTCACATAATGCAAGGGAAGCTCCCCAGTGACAGGTAGGATGCTAAGGGATATGTCAATAGAATGCCACCAGAGCTTGTCAGAGACTATCAAATCATCCTTACTGTTGAAATCCAAATACTGGCTCTAAGATAAATCACAGGAACCTCACATTTCATAGCACTTCACTGTCTCTTTTCTTTTATAATGTTTGATTTTCTATAATCTAACAAAGATGTATGTGATCCAAGCATTTGTAATATTATATCTTTCTTTGTCCTAGTACCACATTGACACACACACACACACACACATGCACACACACACACACACACACACACAGAGAGAGAGAGAGAGAGAGAGAGAGAGAG
>JANHFR010004093.1:81154-92608 GCA_032468015.1 Mimophis mahfalensis
ATAGGCAGGCAGGCAGGCAGGCAGGCAGGCAGGCAGGCAGGCAGGCAGGCAGGCAGGCAGGCAGGCAGGCAGGCAGACCAGAATTGGACCTGGACCTGGACCTGGACCTGGACCTGGACCTGGACCTGCAACCAGAACTGGAACCGGAACCGGAACTGGAACTGGAACTGGAACTGGAACTGGAACTGGAACTTCTTCATATTGAATTGTGTCCTGTGGCATTATTTTCCTTCTACTGGCTAATCAGAATAAACAGTTCAACATTGAGATAACAGAGAAGCTGGTTAGCTCAAATGAATTTTTATTTTGTCAGAAAAGAGGGAGAAAACATACAAAGTTTTCAAAGACTGACCATGAATGATTTTTTTGTTGATCTTCTTCTTAACTTTTGGGAACAGCCAAAGTCAGCAGAAGTCACAAAAAGAGTCCTATGACATGTTTGACTATTAATTAGATGGAGCAGAGAGAAAACATGCTGGACAGGCTCCATTCCTTGACTAAAGGTCTGAGAAATATTTCTAGGCAGAGGAAATGGTGGAAACTTCATGGTTCTTCCAGAGAGCTTAAGAAGACTTGTTTTTGGAGCAGGACACTACATCTCTTACAGCCTCAAATTCAGCTATCAATTATCACACTTCAGAATTGGGAAAAAAATATTATTTTCTCATAGTAGCATAGAATTTACATAGCAGCCCCTGTTTTTAATTTTCTCTAGATTCATAACGGCAGCCTATTAAAAGGGCATTTTTGCTAGGCATTCTTTAAAAAGTCACAACTTCATAGCATCTGACTTTCTCATTATGTTATTTAAGATGAGATTCATAAAATGTAAATTGACTGCATTCATTTACTTGGATCTTTGTTCATTGACACATGTGCCTTTTAAGTACTTTTTCCCCTTAAAGTCAGTAAATATAGCAATGAATGAATCAACAGAAAGGAAAAGAAATAATAGCTAAGAACTGTATTCTTAAACCAGTAAGTCATAGCAATAATTTAAATGGATAAGGAATTAAAAGTTGAGTTTTTATTATTGCTCTTTAAAGGAGTGAACCGTTTCCTGGGTACGCTTTTAAGTTTTTTTCTAAAAAAGGCAAGTTATTGCTAACGTGATATCCTGACTGCTTAGAATTAATGGATCAGTCTGGAACATATTGATATTCAACATCACTATTGAAAATGACAGGCCAAATGCACATCAAGATTTTATTTTCTCAAGGCCACTGGACTTCGGTACCAAAGCATAACTGAGATCCTATTCATCTATTGAGATAGTTCAGTAACAGAGTAATCCTCCATAATGCAAAATGATATTGGTGTTGTTACCATAACATATCAGACATGTAACACTCTGTGTGACCAGCCATACGCTAAATAAATAAATCAGACATGTATTGCATTCACTTTCACAGTGATTCCCACACAGTCTTAACTGGTAATGTTGCCAATATTTGGTATGGGGCACCTAATGTATAAATGACATCCATAGCATTTCATAAAGCTATGGAAATTTGCTTTATGAATTCAGACTCAGAAAGAAGACTCTTAATTTTTAATATTTAGTATCAATATTTTCCTTGATGCTTATTATATAAAGACAATAAACAATCATTTCATCAAGGACTATGGCATTTGGGACTAAAGACCTGCGAACAGACACCCTGCAATTCACAATCATCTGCCATTTTTGTTTTGTTGCATACTTTTGTATATAACTAAGTTGATTCCTTAACCTGCTTCACTAAATCACATTTTCCCCAATTAGCGAATCGGCACAAGATCTTGCATTCATGTTTGCATCAGTGGAGACAAACATTTATGCAGTCTAGAAAATCAGAGGCAATCTGATACACTGTCTGAAAGAGTAATTTCCTTCATCGAAAGGCTTGTACAGCTTCATAGATACTTCTGTGAGGATATTGGATTTAGCTTGGGGAAATGGATCATAGACTCTCAGTTTCTGCAATACTTGTAACGGTCAGGTGTCATGTATCATCATGTCTCTTTAAAGCTGGGAAATGAAAGCTCCAATTTACAGGTCTCATCTGACCTGCCAGGCTGAAGTGTCTAGATTGGAAAGCTAAACATAGACTCATAGCATCGGAAGAGATAAGGGGCCAAGCACCTGCTCAATTCAGAAATCTGAAGTAAAATATTCAGACAGCTGGCTGCCTTCCCTCTATTTGAATTCTTCTAATAAAGTGAACTGGCCCCCTGTTGACATTACCTTCTCCACCCTCTTCACTGTTTCAACAGCTTAATTCTGTAACCTTTTAGGGAAATAAAAGAACTTCTAAAAATGACAAGAAATAGTGCTTGCAAGCTGTTTCAGCTCCTCTATACCTTGCATTTCTTGATTGAAAACCATTGTATATTTTGCAAATGTTGTAAGTTGTCCAGAATCAACTATGTGTGAGTTGTGCAGTTATATAAATTTGTTTAATAAGTCAAATGACTATTAATATGAGTGCCTAGCAAGGTATTCTTATCTGACATATTTATGCATGCTCATGCACAGATTTATTGGGGTAGGGATGATTTCCAAAAATGATTTTATTTGGAGTTTGCAATTCTACATTGAGACGTTTTCTGAATAATAGCCAGCAGGACTTCAGAAAATCCTACAGAACCAGAAAAGAGATCCTACAGAGATCATATAGGAGCCAAAGAATTATTCAAGCCAGCCTCAAAATGAGAAGAAAACAGATACAAGATAGATCTAGAGACTAGCTAGAAGAACTCTTGTGGAATAAGTGAAGATTGTCATAGTCAAGAAATCAGCCAATGGTTACAGGCTGCAAATATGGAGGAACAAAGCAACTGTCTCTGGAGACCACTTTATAAAGCTCTTGGCAGGTAGCTTCTCCCAGGCTTTGCTGTCTCTCATTGTGGTTCTGGTCTCAAGGAAGCTACATCTTATTCAGCTTTGCCCCTGGTGATTCATGTCTAGCCCCTGGTCTTCCTCCTCTTGGCAGCAGTGGTCCTGCAGGTGGCTCAGAGGTTGGAGTTGAAGAGGTTGAAATTGCTTCAGAGCATCCAGGTTTCTTCATCTCCTCCCTTGCCATCTCTTCCTCCAAGGAACAGCCTATGGGATGCAGGATTTGAAGTGGGGGAAGATGGCAGTTCACAGAACATTGTGTGTATGTGTGTATTTCCTGTCTGTTTATCCTTTTGGGGGAGATTATTTGCATAATCAATTGTTATCCAAAAAAATTATCCAAATGGCAAAAGATTATCCAAACGAACCCCCCCCCCCCCCTCTTAGCATTTCTATTATCTTTGGTAGTTATAGAACTGCATCATTCTTTCCTCTTGTGTATTCTTTCCTCTTTCATTGAAACAAAATTTGAAAAAGATAGCCATTATATATGCACACTCATACCATATAACTATTTCAGGCCAATCATTTGCAGGTTATTTTATTTAATATTGCAGTTGTTCTCAACCTGCGGTCCGTGGGGGACTGGGATGTTGTCACAAGAAATCCATGAAAAAAAATGTTATGATTTACATCTTGAGTTAAGTCTTGGTGGTCCCTGGCTACAAAAGGTTTTTAGGGGCGGGGTCTGTGGTGAAGAAAAGCTTGAGAACCACTGGCTTAAGTGCTTTAATGTCAGATGACGCTGTGCTTTGGTGGATACTCTGACTTGATTTGAAAGGGTTAAGATCAGTACCTCCACCATTTCCTGCCTTCTGTTCTCCCACACACACACACACCTTTGCCTCTTCTGATATCTTTTGCTTTTTCTTTCTCCCCCTTTTTCACAGCTGTGGACATGGATGGAAGACCTGCAGAAGGAGCTCTTGGAAGACGTTTGTGCTGACTCTGTAGATGCTGTTCAGGAACTCATAAAGCAGTTCCAGCAGCAGCAGACAGCCACTCTGGATGCCACTCTCAATGTCATCAAAGAAGGGGAAGACCTAATCCAGCAGCTCAGGTGAGCTCTTGGGGCACACTGGAACACACCTTCGAATTCCATGCGGAAATTAGTGCTTCTCACTATTCAGAATCATATTGCTGTTTATTTTGGCATGGCTCACCTGTTTTATTATTGCTGGGAAGCTGCCTTGATTCGCCTGGCAGAAGAGGCACAGAAGTACCTGTAATCATTAAATAATTTTTAAGTGTATCATTTCACTGAAACTATAAGGGATAATTTGTGGAGATGAATAATAAGTAATCTCAGTTCACCTGGATCAGGTGTAATGGATAAGGAGAGCTGCAGGTGTACTAAACTATGATTAAATGGTACTGCCTAAATATGTTTAAAGTGGAAATTTGGGGAACATTATTAAATAGTTATAAATGGAGAGGCCTTGTGGTTTAAATAGTTATTCCTGCTAAGCAGTGTCTGGAATCCACTAAATAAAACATACGCCTTTAATATACCATTACCATTTTTTCACCTGAAGAGCTTTTAGTTTAGTAAGCACCATAGATTTCAAACTTTCATCCGATACCTACTATTTCCAAATGTACTGGGTTTATGCAAGTGCAGTTTACAGCATGTGCCTAAAAATTGACTATATATATAGGTTTCCACAAACACCTATAGCCTGGTTGACATATTGAAATCCCAAGGTTTGAGACTCTGTATAGGTAGTCCTTGACTGAACAACCATAACAGAAACTGTTGCTAAGCACAGTGGTTAAATGAGTTGTGTCTGATTTTACAACCTTTTTGCCATAGTTGTAAAATGAATTACACAGTTCTTAAACAAATCCAGCTTTCTCCATGACTTTGCCTGTCATCTGGGAAGGTTGCAGTGGACAACCACTATAAATACATGTTGGTTGTCAGGCACCCAAATTTTTATCACATGACTGAGGCAATGCTGTGATGATTGTAAGTGCAGGGACCAATCACAAGTTCACCTTTTTCCAGTGTTATTGTAACTTTGAAGGGATAGCAATAGCACTTAGACTTATATACCTCTTCACAGTGCTTTTACAGCTCTCTCTAAGCGGTTTACAGAATCAGCACATTGCCCCCATCAATCTAGATCTCCATTTTACCCACCTTGGAAGGATGGAAGGCTGAGTCAACTTTGAGCCATTCAGAATCAAATTCCTGGAGTGAGCATTGAGTTAGCCTGTAGTACTGCATTCTAACCACTGCACCACAGGATGCTAAACAAATGATCCTAAGCTGAAGACTACTTGTAGCGTCTTTATTCAGTTGGGCTTAATAGCATTTTATTAGAAATTCTCTTGAAACAATTTATTTCTTTTTCAAAAAGCAGATCACCCTTTTTTCACTTTAGCAGAAGAATCTATTAAGAGAATCATATTCAGTATTATAAAGAAAATTCTGGTTTTTAAAAAATATATTTATATACAGATCTCTCAGCTTTAAACATTTATTGCATTTCAATACTATTGCATTTTTACTGAGCACTATAGTAGAAGTGAAGTAGAATATATAGAATTGGATTTTTTGTGCTATTAAAAAGTTAGAACTCTTGATTTGTCTCCCACAGTGTCGACAGTTCTCAATGAGAAACCAGAACATAGCAAAGGATTAAACCCTTTGCTACTGAGCCTACTCAGTAAAACCTACTAAGTAGTCTCTTATTGTAATTTAAGGGAACCATTTTAAATGTAGTCATGAGAAGCTAGAGGTTCTGCTGCAGCCTGTTATCCTCTGACTAACATGATACTGTCGTGTTATCATTTACAAGGGATGTGTGTACTCTTTGATAGATCTGAATAAATGGGGAGAAAGTCCCTAATCCCTTGGTAATGTTTTACTTATAGTTGTATTCTCCTTACAATTGTGTTAGTAGTGGGTAGGTAGGTGGTAGGTAGATAGACAATAGATAATTAATAGATGATATATAATAGACAGAGAACCTATAGTGATTAGTGCTACTGTACCTGGACTATGGCAATCCAGATGATCATCGGACAAAAATCTTTCTCTTTCCCTTTTGGTTATTCCCTAGTATTCATTTGAACTTTTGCAGATATGGTAGCACTAACTGAGTATCTCAGATCATATAAAACAGAGTAAGCCATATTCCCACCAGTACCCTAAACTGGCTCTCACATAAAGTCAGCTGGGTGACTTTAGGCCAGTCCCTCTCTATCAGTCCGAGGAAGAAGGCAGTGGCTTCTTCCAAAATCTTCTTGGCCCAAAAAACTACAAGGATGTGTCCAGGTACTTGCCAGGGGTCAAGACCATCTCAAAAGTACAATATATATATATATGCAGTTTTCCTAAATTGATACCAAGACAAACAGGTGAGGGGAAAGTGGAGGGCAGCTAATAGGGCAGGTATAGCTAGGAGGACACATGACTAGATGAGATCATTCTACTTTACTGTAAGGCTACATTAAAAGAATCTTGTACGTTTGAAGGTACAAATCTCCTTTTTAACTGCCTCATCAGTTAGGGTGGGTCCTTCCTAAGTTTCTTCCTCTGATTATTAAGCTACTGGGGGCTCTACTCTCTCTTGTCTGATTCTAGGCAGCATCTCTTCCTCCTCCCTTAAGGTCATTCTCACATACCATTAGAGCCAAAGATCTGGAAGTATTAAACTTATTAATTTGCAGAGGAAAAAAATAAGCTGGGGCAGGAAAGTTATACAGATTTAAAAGTGATGCCCCATCTAAGGTAACATTTCTCTAGCTTTCACCCATTTTTTACAAAATCTTTACTAATGAATCCCTAATGAATGAATCTTGAAAGCTTGCATAACTGATTGTTTTTGTGGCATTGAATAAAAAAACATTGCTTGACTATAGATCTAGAAATCCCACCTTGCCACAGTAACATACAGTTAATAGGAATACATGTTATATACATATTTGCATGAATTCCACTACTGTTTAGCACAGCGTAATATTTTGCTTAAGGGGGAGGATTTTTAAGGAGACCAAACATTGGTAGGGAACTGGAATGTCATGAAATAAAATGAAAAGGAGATAGAGCCTTGTCATTGGTATATTTTTCTTCTTTTCCTTTAATTAATGCAAAAAAAAGGACAAAAATGCCTTGAGATGTGAAGTCATTTACTGTATTTAGCTCAGTATATAATATTGAGGAAGTTTAGGTATTAGGCTGATGAAAGAGGTGAAGGCCCATTTGTTTTTTCAGCAATTTATAAAATAGAGAACATTTGGTCTTTTCTCAGTGCCTTTATCAATGTTGGGTTTCTAACCATTTGTTTTGGCTTTACCACAGAGATTCAGCTGTGTCTAACAATAAAACACCACATAATAGTTCCATCAGCCACATTGAATCTGTCCTCCAGCAGCTTGATGAAGCTCAGGTGCAGATGGAAGAGCTCTTCCATGAGAGAAAAATTAAGCTGGATATCTTTCTTCAGCTCCGAATTTTTGAACAGTATACTATTGAGGTAAGAATTGCATTGCCAAAGAGGCACTATGGGATGGGAACAGGTCTTATTTGATAAAACTAGTTGTTAGGAATCAACAGATTGGTAATATTTTCAAATGTCTTGCAGCCTTTCAATATAATTAAACAAGGATCCCTATATTCTACAGCACACCTAAGCTATTAAGGGAATATGACTATGAAAAGTAGAGGCATAGGATCTTTTTCTGTCAGAAGTAATGCCACAATTTATATTGGTAAGCATAGGTGATTGCTGAATGGTGATTCATTCATACAGGCTTTCAGAACGCAAGATAGAAAATATTATCCAAGCAAATACTATTAGCTCCAAGCAAAATGCAGATGCATACAGTAATTTGCAAATGAAACAATGAGTTTTCAGAATTTAGAATTTAGGCAGAGTTTTAGAACTCCATAGACCAGACTTTCTCTGCAATGAACTCTCATAGTGGGCATTATGGTTTACAGGCTAAAAGTTATTCCAAAGGAAATATGTTGATTAACGTATTCCAAAAACCAAATATTTAGTCCTTGGAATCATGATTTCTGTCGGTCTAAAAGGTGAAAGCGAATATTTGGCATCTTTATTACAAGACAAATCATTTTGGTTTGCTTAATTTTGTATATTGTTGGAACATATGATAGCTAGGAAACTTGGAATACTGATGGAATAATGTCTGAGGAAGGCTTCACAATTCCAGTAATTCATATGACCATCAAAGGAAACCCTTTTATCAACATTAGGTCATTAGATCTAAATTTATCAGTCAGTAGCACTTGGTCTGCTGAGAATGTACCACCTCCAGAATCAAAGACAGCCTGTTCTGAATACCAGCTGCTAGGGAAACTGCAGTGGAAAAGGGCTGTTCCCCTTTAATCTGCTTCTACAAGGAATTTATTGAGGCCAGATTAATATGAATAAGTATTCTGGCATGAAGTGTGATAATTGTTCTTCCATATCAGATAGAAAAATATTGAATTCAGTTGAATTTAAACTTTTAATTAGAGATGCAAGATTGGGCTGCTGTGAATTTAGCTAGTGTGCTTTGTTAAGCACAGGTAGTCCATGACTTAAAATCATTTGTTTAGTGACTGTTCAAAGTTACAAGGCACTGTTAACAGTTGTAAATGGTTGTAAGTATGGCCGTTTTTCAGACTTACGGTATAACCCTTGCGGCATCCCCATGGTCATGTGATTGAAATTTGGATGCTTCGCAACTGGTTCATATTTAAGAATGGTTTCAATGTCCTGGGGGGGGGGTGTCATGTGATCAGCTTCTGTGACCTTCTGATAAGCAAAGTCAGTGGGGAAGCCAGATTCATTTAACAATCATTTTACTAACCTGACTGCAGTGATTCACTTAACAATTGTGGCAAGAATGGCTATAAAATGGAGAAAAATTCACTAAACACATATCTCACTTAGCAACAGAAATGTTGAGCTCAATTGTGATTGTAAGTCAAGGCCTGCCTCTATGGTTTGTGGTTCTATATAACGTGAACCTGTTAAATTACAGCTGTTCAACAAACTTTGGTAAAGTAACAATGGTTTAGGAAACAGATTAACCTACCCAGTTAGTCACCTAACTAATTCACCCGATGTCAGTTGTAGGCATAAGATAGTTATTGATGGTTTTGTTGCTTCTGTGTCACTGTTATTTTTATTGCATATTTGATTATATGTTTTTTTATAATGTTCTAAACCCTGTAGCGATTTGTAGATTTAAAACAGGGATAAAAATATTTTAAATAAATAATTTCAAAAATACTGGCATGCTTGAAAAGGCAGCTGTTTTCATTTTTTTTTTAAATCAAGCGCTTTTGAAAAAACAAACACCAAGCTTAAGCAATCTCATTGGTAGTTAATTTGTTCTAATTTGGGCATGTCTAACGAACTCTAACTTGAAGATTTCCTTTAAGCATTCATAATTTTCAGTCTAAAATGATTTTCTAAGTTTTCACAGTAATGAACCTCTTTACAAACAACACATAATTAAAGCGCTTCTCAATTTCACTGTAGTTTATGTGATGGTAATTTTAAAATTTCTGGAATGTAATTAGGTTTATTCTCTTCTATGGTTACATACTCTATTTTAGATATTTTCCCCCTGGTATCCTTAATTTTAATGATTTTGCCTGCTTAGTCTGCATTGCTTTTTTGGTTTTTTTTTACTTTGAAGGTGACCGCTGAATTAGATGCCTGGAATGAGGATCTGCTACGTCAAATGAATGATTTCAACACCGAGGATCTCACTTTGGCTGAACAACGTCTGCAGCGGCATACAGAGAGGAAGATGGCTATGAACAATATGACCTTTGAGGTCATTCAGCAAGGACAAGATTTGCATCAGTACATCATGGAAGTGCAAGCTTCAGGTAAGTGGAAGATATAAATTTGTCTTCACAGAAATGTATTACAAGATGACCAGAGATGTCTACCGGGAACATATACAAAGGAAATTAAATCAAAAGTCATTTGATTTTCCCGTACTGTGTAAAAGCTTTCCTGCATCCAGATAGAAACTTACTTAATCTCACAGAATTCATAAAACCAGGTAAAACCTAAAAGAAGAAAGAGAAGATACAAAAAACAAGTGGTTAAAAAAAAACTCTCATGAAAAAGGAATCAGGACCACATTAAATATTTTGCCCTTTCCGTTTTGAATACTGTTCTTTGAAATTTTGGTGTTCTATCTACTAAAGGCAATCTCAGGGTATTAAAATTACCGAGAAAAATTATCTGAACCCATGTTTTGTAATGCCATCAAAGTAATTAAAAACAAAAAACAACTAGTCCTGTGAGCACAGTAACAAAATACTGTAAGTGAGGCAAAAGGCACATGAGTTCTACCTCTTCACATTTTGTTTTGCTTTTCATCTGATTTGGCTTGAAATAGCAATAGCACTTAAACTTATATGTCACTTCACAGTGCTTTACGGGCCTCGCTAAGCAGTTTACAGAGTCTGCATAATGCCCCCAACAATCTGGGTCCTCATTTTACTAACCTCGGAAGAATAGAAGTCTGAGTCAACCTTGAGCCAGTAGGGCTGCACGGCTGGCAGTCGGCAGAATTAGCCTGCAATACCGCATTCTAACCACTGTGCCATCACAGCTCTCTATTTCTGTGCAAATGTTATATGGTCTATGTAATCATCTTAGTCAATCCTTTTTAGCTGACAATTGGCATAGGGAAAAGCTCCTACATGGCGAGGGGTTCTTTTTTCATCAAGGATTTACCGTAATACTTAAAACGCAAGCCAATTTAGACTGAGACAATGGTCATCCTACATATGTGGTCTTGTAAACAGCTGTATGGGAAAGAAAAACACATAAAAGCGAAAGCAGCTTGTTCTTCCTGCCCAAACAAAACAATTTCTTCATTTTCAGTAAGGCAGAATGGATCTTGAACTTCCTGTTTAGAGCCTAGTAATCTTCCCATTTGGAAGGACAGATTTTTGTTTTATAAATGTGAGACATGGCACACATATTTATTATAGTTAGCCTGTAGAGGATGCTGTGTGTCTTCAGGACTTTTCCAGCATTTAATATACACTTTGCAGGAGGTTTTTGAGGTGCTTGCAGCCATAGTTTGCAGTCACTTACACAACTGGTAAGTATTTCAATCATTAAGTATCTTGGGGTGTAGATGACATGTGTTTAAGTTTTGTTCTTTATATCACTGTTAACATTTCTTTTATCACATGACCAGTGAATCTATTGTTAGACTTCTTCCTAGCAAGCTGGACAGATCTGATTTGTTGTATGAAACTGAAGAAGCCACTGCAAATGAACAACAACCAATTGATCAAATATGCAATCAATGCTTAAATGTATCTTTTTTTATGTACGTAAAGGACTGCAAACAACTCTCCTTTGGTTAAGGGAAGAACAGTTACACTTAAGGGAAGAACAGTTCAGCAATGGCCAAATCTCATACCAGGCTGTTTGCTTTTGTCTGTGAGAGAACTGGAACCAGAACACCTATTAGCTTTGGTTGTCTGCACTGTCTCATACAATGCATACAATGCATACCTTAGCTTATGCTTTGTCCAGTTTTATCACACTTCTCATATGTAAATTATTTCCGTTGTC
>JANHFR010004093.1:110720-120989 GCA_032468015.1 Mimophis mahfalensis
CAGAGATGAGCACTGCCCCCTAGAGTCGAGAACGACTAGCACACATGTGCGAGGGGAACCTTTACCTTTACCTTTAATGTCATTTTGGGAAAGTTTTTCCATGTCAGTAATTATTTTATAAGTTGCTGTTGCCATATAAGAGCAGGACTGCTTATTTGTCAGTTTCTAGGTGTGATTTCTCATTCAGCAGTGTTTCATAGAAATAAGTGAAAGCATAAAAAACTGTTCAGAGCTCTTATTTATCTTTATCTTATTTTTAAAAATATTATCTCAGAATCAGACTGTTCAGTTATATAGAGGTTATTCCAGTGAGTGGGCACAAATATCAGTGGAGAAGAATTATTTCAGAAAATAAATTTGTTTTTTTAACTACCATGTAGCTGACATTGCTGCGTCATATATATTCAATAAGAGCTATATGGTAACTTAAAGTCTTTCCAATGGCACATTTGATTTTTTTTTTCATTGCATCCTCTTGCCCATCTTTCCTGGGAAGCATTTCTGAGGATTGGAAAGACCTTTTGGAACAGCCAGGAAGTGATTATAGGCAGAGCAATTAGGAAAAAAATCATGTGCCTCTCCTCATGTGGGTTCTGTTAATGCCAACAAATACCATGAAATTAAATCCACTAGATCTATTTTATTCTTACTTACTTGCCCTGATGTCTGACACAAAACGCACATATTTAAGAACCTTTTGATGGAAAAAGCCACATCCCACCTACACTCTGTCTCCCAAGATTGTAAGGACATTTTCACATTAGCATTTGTGAAAAATACAAGGCCCAGATGGTTATTTTGTGAATTAAAATGGAACAGAATGTCCATGAAAGATGTGATAACCAAGAACAACTCTTTTCAAACAGCAAACCAGGGAGAAAGTAAAGCTTCTCATTCAGCTGGCTGATAGCTTTGTGGAGAAAGGACACACACATGCCACAGAAATTAGGAAATGGGTTACTACAGTTAACAAGTGCTATCGGGATTTTTCACTGAGAATGGGGAAGTACCGCTACACTTTGGAAAAAGCTCTTGGGATCAATACAGAGGTACTGTAAGTTGCATGTTTTTCTGACATATCTTTATTAAGAAAGACACCTGGATTTGGGATATATGAGATTCTTTCCCATCCACCCTGTTCTGCTTTGCTTTGGTGCTTTGAATCTCCCAAAATAGATTTGGAAAGACAACATTTGGCTCCATTGCAAGAACAGAGAGATAGAATAGATAGTATGAAAGTGATTTGGTTGATAGTTATAACGTTCCCAAAGGTAAATGCCATCTGATGACCAAGTAATAGTCCACTCATAAATGTGGGAAGTGTTGCGACCTTCAGAAGGTTGTTTAAGGCCTTCACTGATTGATTCCCAGGGAATGAAATGGTTAAACTGCTGTGGAGTGCAATTTAGCTGCTCTGCTGTACCCAGCAAGCAATAATCCCATAAACATTTAAGCGTTAAGGGAGGGAAAAAAAATGACTAAAAAGAGTTTTCCTCCCAAAGAAAGCTTTGAAAAGTCTTGGTGGCTTCACCACAAAAATTAACTTATAGACTAATTAAAACAGTTTGTGTGCATGTATGATTCTTGTTTCCAGAAGCCTCCCCCATCTTGCTAGATCTTCATTAGTCCCCCCAAATTTGCTTCTGAGCATGAGGAGAAGAAAAAGCTGGTAGAGGAATGTGGGATAGAAAGCTGTTGTGGAAATTGTTAAAAAAATAAATAAAGTGTTTTTAACTGAGATCAGGCCACTGAATTGAGAATGACCAAGTCTGTGCTTTGAACCTCATTTTAACAAACATAGGTAGGATATGCTTGTTTCTACCGTTGTGAAGATCATATTGCATCTCTTAGGGCCAATATTTTGGAAGAGAAAAAAACAGTCCCCACCCCACTCCCCCATTAGTGGCCTTATGTCTTTAAGCAAAGAAAAAAGATTATTTTCATCACTTCAATTGTCTTTAAGAAGACCCACACGGTGGGAGGAAAAAGCTTCCCCAAATTCTTTGAACATCTGTAACTTGTCAGATCTGATATGCCTTTAACTAATTATTCATAAATATATCAGTGCATCTGGCCTTTTTGCACAGTGAAATGTTTCCTTACAGTGCTATTGTTTTCCTTTCATCTCTTTCACTTTGTGAGTACATTTTTGCATTTATTTATTTATTTGCAAAGCATAACAAAGCTTTGTGTCACTGCATTTTTCAGGATAATAAAGACCTGGAGTTGGACATCATTCCAGCAAGTCTGTCTGATCGTGAAGTAAGGCTACGTGATGCCAGTCATGAAGCCAATGAAGAAAAGAGAAAGTCAGCCAGAAAAAAAGAGTAAGTGGTGAGAATCAGGTGCCTCAGTAATATATCAATTCACAAAAAGCATCCGCTTCTTCTCAACATGCAAGCTCACCCAAATGTCAGGCAGCTAGAATATTATGTTCTGTACATTTGTACTGAATGTTATTCTGGCAATTGGCCAGAACAGAGATAGAAGAAGAACAACATGTAATCATATGGATACAGAAAGTCTGGGATAAATCCAATCCAGATGATGATGATTATGTTGTTGTTATAGTGATGCCTGTGGTTGTTATTGCATTTCAGAAAAGGGCACTTCTATTTTGTTTTGGGTAATGACATGTTACTTGCATATTTTGTTGCAGATGTGTTTGAAACAATAAAATATTTGCAAGCATGTAGCAATTTCTATTGTGCTTGTCACTGATGAAATCTCAGTATTTTAAGGGATTATTCATTGGGAACTAGCCAAGAAATCGTTTCTTGCTCAGTTTGATCTTCAATTTTCCCATGATCAGTAGGAGTATCATTATATCAAAATGCAGTGTGACGGAACATTATGTTAGAAATTGTATTCTCATTTGTTCTTTATATGTTCATTGGTCAGGAACTAAATGTTGTTTTTTTCAGTTTATCAGATTAAAAGCAAAAACTGTATTAGTTCAGTGAGATTAACAACAATGGTATTTCTTCTGGATTCCAGAAATTTTACAGTCTCTGAAATTTTAATTATTATGTAAATTACATAATAATGTCAGGATAGCTATATTGCACAACAAATTCAAATATATTCATACTCCAGTATGTTCTAAATAGAGTTTTGGGACATCAAAAGAAAATAGTAATAAAGTCTGAGAACTCTCGGTAAGAGAAAAAAGTATCAGTGCAATTATACTGTAGAAAAATTTAGCATCCATCATTCCAGTCACACAGATGACATATATAGCTTCATCTGCTCTTGTGTATTATTTATATATTATACTTCAGCTTATCTTTTCCACAAGAGGGTTAAGGCAGTCTTTATAATTCTTTCTCAGAAATGTTACCAGTACAACTATGAGACAGGCAAAACGGAAAGGTTGTGTTTGTGTCTGTGTGCTTGTTCTTTATATTTACACAAAATCATTTCTCCTTGTAGGTTCATCATGGCTGAATTGCTTCAGACTGAGAAGGCCTACGTTAGGGACCTGCATGAATGTTTAGAGGTATGGTGTCTTGCAAGAATAAATACAATGTTTTATATAAATTGCATATGGTGTAATGATTTGTTGTATACAGTACACCAATGATTTGAAAAATAATAATGATTTTTATTTCAGTGGTGGTGTACAGATTGTTGGCCATTATAGCAAACATGACTTAAGTGAAAAAGGGAAAAACCTGATTCATTCCTTCTGCTTTAGGGTGGTAAATTGGTAGCTTTTCTGTTGCCATCACCTATTTTTGAAAGGGCACATCACTTGACATCCACCCGCTTGGTGTGTGTGTATGTGTGTAAGAAATACGGAGGTCACAGCCTGTACTGAACAATTGAAATGTCAAAATGTGACATGTCCATATTGCAACTTCCTGATCATATAATTCCTTCTCCCTCCTTCCCACAACCTTGGCAGAGAGACTGTTCTTATAAAAGAAACGTGATGCAAGTTTATTGAAAAAAGGAAGTGATAAATGTTTTTATTTTTTAAAACCAACTTTATTAAATTTCAAAGGAAGATAAAATACAAATTAATAAAAAGAGATTAACTAATGAAGGGATTGGAGTAGAAAAAAGTTAAGAAGTAACAAGACAAAAGAAGGAAAAAAAGAAAAGGAATGACTTCCAACTTTCTTTAGTACATGTATAAATATATAATAAAGTGACCTCGTACTATAAATTCAAACAAAAATATATAAACTATATAAACTAACTAATGCAAACTTAAACTATAAAGCAAAATAACTATTCATTTTTAAATGTAACAAACCTTTTAAAAACTGCCTTTCTAAAAATACAAAATATTTCTATAATCATAACAAATCTAATTAACAAATCCTAAAACTTCATTTTTATCCTTCTTAAATAAGAAGTCCAAAAGGGATATCTGTGTAGAAACAAGCTAGAGAAACTTTTACCTTTCGTCAAAGTGGTCAAGAAATGATAAACGTTTTAAAAACTTCTTTGTATCCATTAGTATTAAAATCCCAGCATTCAAGAATGGGGGAGAGCTGTTCTGATCATGGGACAGGAATTAAAAGAGCAAAAGAAAGCAAAACAAACAACAGCCCAACAACACAATGCCTCAGACAGCTCACAAAATGATGGTGGTCTGTTTCAAATGCAGCCAGAATATTGTAGATCACAGGGCGAAATTACAAAATACTACAACCCCCAAGAATATTCTTTTAAGTCATGTTTTCACTAAGCATAAATGATGGAATTACGTACAATTCCTTAATTTATATAGAGAAATGAAGAACATTATAGAACAGCACAGAAATATCAAGAATCCAGTGTAGACGGATTTCCCCCCCCCCTTTTTTGGGAGGTGGGTAGGGATTTCAAGCTGGAATGAGAGGCTTTGGAAAAGGTGTTAAATTTCCACCCTTCTGCAGTTTTATTCCAGCTTGAATTCTGCCCTTAGTTTTTAAAGCAGCAAGCATGTTCTCTTTCTAAGACAGGAAATGGCTGGGGTATCTTACTCTTTCTGTATGTAGCAAAAACTTCTCTCCCTCATGAGTGTATGTAGTATTCAAGCAGCCAGCATACTGTGAATGACTGACAAAGCTTGGTTGACAACAGGTACTTAGGACAGACACTCTACATAAGAGGAATTATGGGGAATATAAATAGAAACGATGTGATCAAACTGGCATGTTATATGTTCAGTAGATGTATTGTACTGTACTGTCCAGCTGAGTAAGTGAAGGAGTGAGAATACATGTGTTTTTCCATGCTTAAGAACTGTAAAATATGTAAAATGAATAAATGTATAATACACATTGTTTTCTAGACCTACCTTTGGGAAATGACAAGTGGAGTAGAGGAGATACCGCCAGGAATTCTGAACAAGGAACACATAATATTTGGAAACATCCAGGAAATATATGACTTTCATAACAAGTATGTTTTCTAAAACATATTGAGATATGTTATTCTTTCACATCACAGAATATGCAAAATACAATTCCTATATAAAAGATAATGGCACTATTGTTTCTGAGACATATATTCTATCATACTCAGGATGGAGACAATGTCTGTGTGGTGTAACTATGTTTGCCACTAAAATAGATAGTATGATATTTGGTTGTATAGGAGGCCAAAATTATCTTGTGCCAAATAAATAATGTGTCTGGAAGTTGACATGGAAAATGAAGTTGTAACACCAGTCTGTTTTGGCCCTTGCTGTTGGTAGCTACTTCATTCTATGCCTTAAATTGTATTGCTGCAGATGAAAATCAATTACTAGTTAACAGAATTAGAAAGGAATTTTATCTAGTATAATTGGCTTTAATGATGGAGGTTCTGTATTCATCATAGCAACACTAATAGTTGGCTGTTGATTGTTATTGTTACGTTGATTCATTGAGTAAGTCATGGGTGCCATGTTGACAGTGAATAAGTAATTTTTACAAGATCTACTATAGAGCTTAGTGCAGTCATGGCTCCTCTTTTTTCAAAATGGAAATTCCCTACAACGAATATTAGCCAACAGCTGCAAACACCAGTGCAGCTAAAACTAGCATTCTGTTTGTACAGTTCTGTGGAAGCTGTTCAAAAGCCACACATTTTAATGAACCCATAACTTTGACTATTTCCTTACAGGTGGTCTGGGAGTAAAGTATCATGGCAAGTAGGTTGCCCATCAGTTCTTTTTAAGCTGTAGCCAATTCAAAATGAAAACGAATTGAGTCTTACTTGAACATGAAATTTACCTTAATTTCACCTGTTTACATTTAGGACATCTGCAACCTTGAATGATCACTTTTTAAAATTTGTGTATTCAATTAAGTTACATTTATAGACTCCTGTACAACTCTGGCAACTTATACCTAGGAACCAAAATATATTTTAAAAACATATCAAAGATACAACAGACTGGAAGAACAAAGCAAAATAAAGCAAAATTCATGTTGTCCCAAGGACTGGGAGGACAACCAGGTCTTCAATAGTTTCCTGAACAACATTAGGGTGGGAGCTATATGAATATCTGGGCGGAGGACATTCTATTTGGTCCACCTATTCTCCAAAAGCACCTGAAGGCAGGACAAGAAGCAATGGATGGAAACTAATCATGGAGAGAAGCAACTTAGAACTAAGGAGAATTTACCTGACAGTTAGAACAATTAATCGGCAGAACAACTTGCCTCCAGAAATTGTGGGTGTTCCATTCCAGCACAGGAGATTTTTTACAAGAGATTGGACAACCATTTGTCTGAAATGGAAGGGTTTCCCACCTGAGCAGGAGGGGTGGCTTAGAAGTCTTCCAAAGCCTCTTCCAACCCTTATTTTGTAATTGTGTTAGAAAGTCTTCCTGAAATTGCAACCTGGGTCCCACAAGATGACACAAACCAGGATGCACCGACCCTGCTGGACCAAACTGAATGGACAAAAACAACTGGAGAGAAGCAGTCCATGAGATAGACATTTCCTATATTGTATACTTCTTTTAAAAATAAATGTTTGCTTTGATTCTGTGGTTCTCTCTCTCAGTGCCACTAGGAATGGGACAGGTTTTGCAGTACTGGAAAAAACGCATATATAAATAAAATTGTGGCCAGAATGTTGATCCCATAAAGAGAATCTGTTCAATAGCATTATGGCCTGTTTGCTCTCTCGTGTAAAACAATAAAAGATGAAAAGATGAAAATGGCATTGGGAAGGTTAAGTTCAGAGCTGCTTACTCAATACCCCTTGCCATTTTGGCTCCCCAGTAAAGAAAACATACCATGACTAATTTCTACCTTTGTTTTAATTTCTTTCCAGTATTTTTTTAAAAGAACTGGAAAAATACGAACAACTTCCTGAAGATGTTGGCCACTGCTTTGTCACCTGGGTAATAAGTCTAAACATATTATTCTTTACTTTTGAAAGTTTTGTACATTTGTATGTAGGTTTTGTACACCTTTGAAGAGACTAAAATGGTAGATTATATTCACTCTTTTTCTGATATAAAATCATGATAACAGCCTGAATTATTCCTTTCCTGTCCCCCAAACCCTGCTTATTCTTATACATTCCTGAAACTTAAGGCATTCTTCAGGAGCAGATATGGCTGGTGTCATGAAAGTCATGATAATAACTGCAACTTTGTGATTAAAGGCTCTCTGTTGTATGAGATTAAGCTATTGTGACTGTTAACTTAACTTTTTAAATTGTCCAAGGAGACATCTGGTATTCTTTGACCAAATCAAAATTGTGGGTTGTACTTGCTTGAATTAAGGTTTTTTTTCTTAAACAGTAATCATATTATTCATTTAAATCATTGATTGCCCTTTGGTAGGTATAACTCATCATATAACATCTTTTTCTGCTGCCAAAGGTTTATGAGATCAGTGCAGTATGTAAGTGAGTTGAAATATAGATGAATCGTTTCAAGCCAGGAAGTTTGTCAGAGAAATACAGTATATTGTTGAAAGGAATAAAATGGCATAATTTATTTTGTTTTTCGTTGAGATCCACTGAAATGATTTACAATCTTTTACCTGCCTGTGTTCTAGTTCATTATATAGATATACACATTGCAAAAGGTTGAAAGTGGGCAAAAGCCATATGTTACTACAAAACTTGGATTGATAGACTTTAGGGAACTATCATTTATTGATCTAACTAACTCTGATTAGCTCCTACTGTGAGTTGTACTGGCCATGTTTCCATGGCTAAGGGAGATTTAAAAAGGAAAAAAGACTTTAAAGAGTGGCAGTATGTACAATGAGTAAGATTTTCAAAGTGCTAAGTGATTTCATCGTGTCTATTCCTTCGTTATGTCATATTTCATTTTGAAGCCTAATAAATATTTTTTTATTAATCTGAAATATATCCATCTAAAAGAGATGAATTTATAACATTCCAGTGGAAGTCAAATGAATAGCCCAACCACATCTCCTAATCTTGTCTTTCTTTCCCTCTTAATATTAATTTCTTAGGCAGATAAGTTTCAGATGTACGTTACCTACTGTAAAAACAAACCTGATTCCAGCCAATTGATCCTAGAGCACGCAGGAACATTCTTTGAAGTAAGAACAATTTACTGCTCCTCTTAGAAAAAGATATGTGCTGCTGTTTGGTCCCCGTCTTTTCTCTCACCTCCTTCCTTTTCTCTTTTGAATAAGTCTGATGCCAGTAAATAAAGAAAGCCATTGCCTTATCATTTTTATCACACAAATATTGCTTCATTTGTGCAAATAGTTGCTTGACCAGATTCTACAGCAGAAATCATAGCAGCATTATTATTATTATTATTATTATTATTATTATTAATCCCATTTATATGCCGCCCTTCTCCGGAGACTCAGGGCGGCTTACAATTTGTTAAGCACAAATCAGAGAATGCATTTGTCTAAGGCAAAATAATTATGCTGATCGCTAGAGACATAGAAAAAAATAGGTAAAATTATTCTGATGGTCATATGCTATTAAATTATTTGTTGCATTCTTGCAACAGAGTTTTTTTTTAAAAAAGTAACTAGCCATGATACATTTGCACTTTCCATGCAGCTTTTCAATCCAGGCCTGTCTGGCTCAGTAATTAATAGAACTGCCTATTCATTGGAGTGTTAATTAAATTGAAAATTTACAATGCAAATGCATCTCAATCATTTGGGAATATTTTAGTCTGTATCTCAGTATTTAAGAGTGTGTATTATTTTAAAAAATAGCATTGAATAATTAGTAATTATGATTCAAGGCTAAATTAGATAAACAGTAGGTTTTTGTGACCAACTCCTAATTCTCTGCCACAAGCAAGAATTACAAAAGGACAGTTTTATGTAAAAACTGCATTCCAAAGCAATATGGCTGTTTCATTCCCCCCCCCCCCTTCCTTTTCTTCTGTTTGTTCCATTGAACATTCTGCTGCTTTCTCTCCTCTAAACCCAAATAGGGGCAAGATGTTCTTATTCGTTGCATTGAATAACAATCAGGTATCAATACACAAGACAGATGTTCACTTTAGCTACTCTGTTTAGCATAATTATTAACATACCCCTATATAAAAATGGCACACCAATTGAGAATTAAAAAAAACTTTTAAAAGCGGAGTAGCCAACAACTTTAATATTATTTGCAAGAAAACCATGTCATCCAAAAGCAAGCTCAATTCAGAAGAGGTTTCATATTACGTTACTCAGATTTTACCTTGGACTAAAACCGTATTTGGTTCAATAATTTCAACTAAAGGAGGATAAGAAAAAGAAGGTGGTGTTTTAATGTTTAATTGAATAAGATTCTATAAAAATAAGAGTTTTTGTAATTATCCTTGTTACCTTGATCAAAATATATAGGATAGTTCAATGTATTAACCAGCAGAGGGCCTAATACTAAAAGGAACAAGGCAGCAAAGTTCAATTTATTGGCATTCAAGTTTGCAAAATTTTTTGTCTCTCTCATCTCATGGATTAGGATTATTAACTGTAATGTGACCATTCTCAGCAAGGTAGCCAGTGAATTAGGTTCTTAATTGAATCACAAAAACAAGTTAAACTTGTCCACACTATCACAGAAGTTTTAAACTTAGGATCAGCTGACAAGAGAAAAACCTCAAAACCAAAGAACATAATTCACAGTGGTGAATCATGAGGTCTGACAACCAGAGGTGAGCGAATAGTGATTCTCTTTAAGTTCTTGAACTGTAACTCTTAGAGCCCTTTCCTATTTTAAATATTAGCTGGTGCCAGATTTAATTTAGGACTGATATGTATCTTATGTGCCTTATGTGTTTCCTACCCCTTTGTCTAAAAACAATAAGATTTTTTTCTCCCATACAGAAATCTT
>JANHFR010004095.1:5230-16863 GCA_032468015.1 Mimophis mahfalensis
ATGCATGGAATGAGGGCTGTTGCTAAAACACATTGTAAGCTGCCCTGAGTCTTCGGAGAAGGGCGGGATATAAATGGAATTAAAATAAAATAAAAATAAATAATATAAATTTTGCCCCAGTTTTAGAAGCAGGAGAAGCAACTCTGTTTCCACTCAGGGAGATGGATGACTATACGATATGGTAAATAAACTAACAAAATGTTTTTGACTAATCAATTACTTACTTTCACAGAAAAGCTGCCATGTGAAGATCCATCAAACTGATAAGACCCAGAGAAGGATATATCTTATATCTTGCAACATCATAGAGTACCATGCAAAGTCATACAGGCGCATTTGATTTCAAGTTGCCAACACTTAAATTTGATGAGAATATTGTAACTAATCTGTAGTTAGTTACTCTTGTAACTCTCCAGTGGTCATGCAGAACTTTGAATTCAGTTCCAAAAGATGCTACCTTAAAATAACAGAACAACAAGAAGATTTGAGTGGAAGTGTCAGAGTTCCAATGAAGGCTCCCCATTTCCAGTTAGCACTCAGAGTCCAAATTCATCCCAGTCAAATTTTTATTTGGAGACCCCATGTTGGTACAATGCAGGCAATCTTAGATCTAACGCTTATGTTTCATTTTCCCACAAAAGCAGCTAAAATCCAACCCCCAACCATATATCATAAATCACACTGTACAATCATAACACCCCAGTTGGTGCCAATTTCTTTCGCCTTCCATTATGCATCAGTCAACTATTTGCTATGGTTCACACACACCCCTTTGCAAGTCCCCAGCTAGGAATGTGTCAGATTAGAAGCAACAGGGAGATGGCTTCAGCACGGTTAACTCCCTGCCCGCTTCTAACTCTGACAGGAAGCTTGTTAAAGAGAGGTCCAGCCTAGAAGTAAGGAGGAATTTTCTGACAGTGAGAACGATTAAAATATTTTCTCCTGTATTGGATGCTCCATCGCTAGAGGTTTTCAAAAATAGGCTGGACAACCATTTGATCCAGATGGTATAAGATCTCCTGCCTTGAGAAGGGGGTTGGACTAGAAGACCTCCAAAGTCTTTTCCAGCCCTATGATTCTATGTTCTAGCTTTATCTTTTCTTGGGATTGCCAGTAGTTGTGAAAGGTAAGCTATACTATTCTGGGGCAGGGAGAGGGTGGGAAATGTCCTTGTTTAAAGTGGTATTCCCACATGCTTTAAGCACTTTGTGGAATCTGAATCTTACGAGCGGTGAAGTCTTATGTACCAGTGATGGCCAGCTCCTTACTGAACAAACACCATGGACAGACCAGTTCAAGAATCTTCATGAAAATAAACAAAGAAAAATAGATCCAAGATAAATGCTCCCAGATCCTGTAACCCTCATATGCAATAATAACACAACCTTTTAACTGCCTGGATTTGTTGCAGGTTTTTTTTTTAAATTCATGCTTGCTAATTCAAAATCAATGCTAATCATTGTAGGCTCCACATTAGCATTTCCTCTGTTAAATAGAAGATATAGTCCCGCTATATTTGTAAGTGAAAGAATTAAGACTAGCACTGCAATGTTCAATAACAAGCCATCAGGAATGCTAAGTTATGTGAAAAGTGTAGCCTAGTTGAAGGAAAAGCTCTGGCTCTTTGTATCCCAGGGAAATACTTGCATTGAGACAAGCAGAGGAGAGACATCAAATGTCTATTTTGCCCCGTGCATCCATATAAACAGTCCCTTGCCATATATTTTACTTTTATGCTAAATAACTTTCTAGCACTTGGCAGAACCAGAAGTAGCATATTACTGCTGAACTATTCTTTTAAACTGTGCTTAGTCAAGTGGTTTGGAAAATGGGTGTCAGTGGGGCATTTTTTAAAAACGATATCTCAATATTGCTGTGATGGAAATATTCAATGCATCATTTTAGTAGTTCCCCTTTTTCTTCCTCTAAGAAGTTATGTTTATCCTGCATGTTATACACTGGTGAGTGTATTTTTAATGAGCTTCTTATTCATTGTTTTTAATCTTTGCCATTAAAAATTAACTTGTTTCCCACCAAGATCAATAAAGAACGTACTATTATTTCTAAGTAGGTCTGTATTTTTCTGGGTTATCTTCTTTTTCTTTTGGGGTTTGCTCTCTGTTGGTGTTGGGATTTTGCATATTCACACACACACCCCACACACCCAAGTGGAATGGTGATGTGGAAATTGATCTAATACTGCTCACTCCAGGAGTTTGATTCTGAACAGCTCAAGGTTGACTCAGCCTTCCATTCTTCTGAGGTCAGTAAAATGTGGACTCAGATTGTTGGGGGCAATAGGCTGGCTCTGTAAACTGCTTAGAGAGAGCTGTAAAGCACTGTGAAGTGGCACATAAGTCTAAGTTCTACTGCTATTGCTACTTTTAGGGCACAACAACCCTAGGGGCGGGGAGGAATAGCATCATGTACAGCATTGTAGAAGGATATCCATGTTACTCTATGATGACAAAAAGCCGAGAAGGATCCAATTAGGAGTTTCCCAAATTCACATTTTATTAAAGGGCATGAGCTTTCATGAGCTGCACCTTAACTTACTTCATCAGATCATAGAGCAATTAGACTGATGTAGGATTAAAATCAGGGTGAGGGGGGTAATAAGGATGGAAGAAAAGTAAGCTACACTGATACATGTTCTATGAAACAGGTTCAAAGCACTTTATTAGTTAACAATTATAAGTATTACCTTAAAGCTTGAGTGAGCAAGTAGATGCAGAATTTGAATTAATGTTAAATTTAATCCATTTTAACTTTTATATTCTCTGTTTTTTAATGCCCTGTACACCGCCCTGAGTCCATTTTGAAAAAGGGCGGTATATAAATACAATAATAAAATAAAAATAAATAAAATAAATAATCCAGAGGATATTAGTCAAACTCTAGTAGGATATCTCCCTCTCCCTCACTCCTTCTCCCACTACTCAATCATCTCCGATTCTGGGACACTGCCTGGACAAGCATCTGTAGCTTTCTTAGCAAAGTTTTTCACAAGTGGTGTGCCATTGGTTCCTTCTTAGGTCTGAGAGGAAGGGGTGTCACCCAGCTAGCTTTGTGCCTAAGGCAGGACTAGAACTCACAGTGACCTGGTTTCTAACCTGATAGTGCGTATCCCCAAATGGGTCTCTAGGAGGCACGTTACATAGAAAGAATAAGACAAGCAGGTCTCAGGAAAGGAAATGGGATCAAAATTACAGCCCAGCTGTCACCTGTCACTGTACATACTGCTGTTAATGGTCCATAGCAATAGAAATCTGATACAGTATTGAATCTTCCAATAGAAATAAACTGGATGGCACTGAGAGGCTCAAATTACTCCATAATCTGAACTCTACTGATACTTAGAAGACCATCAAAAATCTTTCAGTCTGCACCCCAAGTAGGATCATTCTTCTTACTTGGCTGTTGAGGTAGTACATGAAATCAAAACTTCTGTTCAGTCAGCCCTGCATCACTTACATTTTCTTTAAAATAATCTGAATTAAATTACTTCAACCTACCAGTGATCAGGTAACTGTATTCATAGCATGGAAATAGCCCTCCATTGATTGCCTACCATCTAACTTGGAATTCAATAATAGAAACGGTACTGAACAGTTATGCAAATACTGGCTAAAAAACAGGTTACCTTGAAATTTAGTGTGACTATAGAGACTTCACAAATTCCATGTAGTTTTCTTGGAAACAATGCAGAAGTGGATTATTATTATTGTTATGTCTTTTCCCCCTTTCTTTTTCTTCCCAGTCTAGTCTTTCGCCCTGGGGTTTCCCATTGATCAGCCATCTAAGAGCTCACCATGACTGACTCTGCTTATTCAAGGCTGGGCAGATGCTTCAGGGGAAGACCTGAACAGAATCATCAAACACTTTTGTGGTTAAGTCCTTTGAAGAATGTGAAGTTGCTTTATCCTTCACCTTGGGCAGCAAAATGTGCCAATCCAGATCCAGAAATGGACATAACTGTTCCTTGAATAAAAGAGAGAAAATGCAGTAGTTGATGAAAAGGCCAAAGGGTAAAGGGAAATAAGGAGGATAGAAGAGAATTCCTTTTTCCGAATCTTTGCTCTGTGTTTATAGTTTTACAGATAGGGTTAAACATCTGCTTTCTGTTTCTAAATTTTGTCACAGCGAATTAGAGTTATTATGGGAGAACGCTATAATGGAACATATAATGGAGGTGGAAAGAGGTGTTTCAGAAAATGTCAGGACTCCCTTAGGCAACAATGACAGTAGAAATAAAATGTAATTCTGTTTGATGTAGAGTGGGAAAAGCTGGCCAGTTAAATATAAAAGTTGTTTTGAAAGACACAATTTATTTACATGATTTGGGACTTCTTTGCTCAGAAAGAAAAACTCTAAAACTAGAATAGAAAATTGGGATAGAAAGTTTTTTTTCTCCTTCTTTCTTAATATTAGAACTTGGGAGTATTTTTTTTATTTTTATTTTTTTAAGTTTTTATTTTAAATTTCATCAAACATTACAATATCTCTAAAGCGGTCTCTAAAGCGGTGTATGACAACAAAAGCAAAAAAGAGGGGAAAAAAAGAGTAATTCTAACACAATCAAACTACATTCTTTACAACTAAAAAGAGGAATAAAAACAGTTCTATGAGCTCCGTTTGGACATCCATTCGTACCATAGATTCCAACAAAGATAGTAATTTGTGTCTCCTCTGCCCCTTAACATCATGGTTAGCCGGTCTGATTCTGCGCAATCCAATATTTTCCGAATTATCAACCCCTCAGAAGGACAGGATTGATCTTTCCACATCTGAGCCCAAGAACTTGGGAGTATTAATTACAACTAAATCCAGGAAGATTCAGGACCAATACTATATAACACATGGTTAAATTGAGGGATTTGCTACCATGAGACATGGTGAAGCACATCCATTAAAAGTAAATCAGACATATATACATGGAGACTACATATAGCTGGGGCTACTGGTCAAGATGGCAGATTGTGCCACCACATTAAAAGAAGGCATTTTTAAAAATACTAGTTTCTTGGGAGAAGGCTTTAGGGCTCTTACTCACCTATCCATACATCTCAGTTTCCTGAATGCATCTAAATCAGGGGTGTCAAACGGAAGATTCTGGGCTGGATCTGGCCTGTGGGGTGCTTAGATCTGGCCTACAGGGCCACCCTGGATACAGCAAAGGACCGGCCTGCGGTGCCTCTGCCAGCAGAAACAGAGTTTGGGAGGGCACCATGCGGCTCTCCTGGGCCCCATTTTTGGCTGTGATGGCCTCCTTCAGGCCTCTGCCATTGAAAGTGGAGCTCGGGATCTGTTTTCAATGGCACAGGGCTAACAAAACAAACTAAAAACAAAAAAAGGAGAAATGTTTCCCCTTTTGCATTTGAGCATACAAGAAGGGACAGGAAAGGAGAAAGGGAAAGAGGAAAGAAAAAGAAGGGAAGATGGGAAGAGAGCAAGGAAGGAAAAATAAGGAAAGAGGGTAAGAAGAGAAGGAAGGAAGGAAGGAAGGAAGGAAGGAAGGAAGGAAGGAAGGAAGGAAGGAAGGAAGGAAGGAAGGAAGGAAGGAGTTTACAATGAGAGTGAAGGAGGGTCTGAGGGAAATCCTGCCTTAGCAGTTGACCACCATAGGTGCCCCCAACACAAGTGATGTCAAGTTTGCCACACCCTTTGCCACACCCCTGCCTCCCAAGATCAAACACAACCTTGATGCAGCTCTCAATGAAATCAAGTTTGACATCCAGGGATGTAGATGGTTCATTGACTACTAGTGTACTGGATGGATCACTTCATATTTCAGATGGATCAAATCAAGCTCTTCTTATATTCTTGCCAAAGGAAAATAATGAACTAGCTGGAAGCAGGGATATGTAAGGGAACAACCACACCACCCTAAAACTTGGAACTTGAAAAAGGCCTAGTAAGACATTTCTTAAAGACAGATGCTAAAGTGAGATTCTATTTTGTTAAAACACTGCTTTTCTGTGGAAATGCATCCAGCACATTATGTTCAAATGAGATGTGTGCAGAAATCTGAGAGGAGCCATAAAAAAATGTAATAAGATAATTGTCATGGGAGTGTGTGGGAGAGGTGCAGAACGGCATCTTTTATTTTAAACCAGACAATTATGCCGCTTCCAATAACTCTAATGTGGATATGCAATCTTCCAATCTCCACTCCAAGAATTGCTTTAGTGTCATATGAGTTTTTTGTAGATGCAATGTAATAAGAGGAATTTAGTTTTTGACTAGGATAAAAGTGGAAGGCAGGTTTCTAATACAGAAAAGGGAAAATTAGGGGGGAAATCAGCAAGACACATGCATGCTACTTGCTAAATATGCATTAGAACAGGGGTCTCCAATCTTGGCAACTTTAAGCCTGGAGGACTTCAACTCCCAGAATTCCCCAGCCAGCAAGCTGGAGAATTCTGACTGGGGAATTATAAGTGTTGAAGTCCACCAGGCTTAAAGTTGCCGAAGTTGGAGACTCCTGCATTAGAAGATAATCTTGGGTACCAAAAAGGGTATGGATTACATAGCAGACAATGCATTTAAATACTGCTTTCCCTTCTTCAGGATATGTTTAATACAACTTTTAAAAGGCAATAGTGTTCATTTCCACCCATATCCTCCAAGATGCCTTCGCATCTAAGCATCTTGTGGGAAAATCTCTGTATCATTTTTGTCTCAGTTTTTGACTCACACTATTTTAATGTTAATAATTTATCTGCCTATGTAAATATTCAAATAGGCATTTAAGGAAGTATCTTTATGTATCTTGTACCATGATTACTTTACTTCCTTTATACCTTCATCTTTCCTGTGCTTTTTGAAAATCCCTTCTGGTGGCATTTTGCCCCTTCACATAGAGAATTGAGCAAAAGCTTTGATTTTCCCAGCAGGCAAATTTTGCTGATTTTACTATTTAGCATGATTAACAACTGAGAAGTTTCCATTTTACAATGGCTCAAAGGTCATACATTAATTACTGGCCTTAATTGGGCAGTAAGTGGACTGAAGAGGGAGAGGAGAATCTGTCTTTTCTCTTAGTTGAGATATTCTTCTCATTAGTGGAGACTATTTGCTTACCAAGATGTAAAAGGTCCCGATTATCAAACAGTCACATAACAATTTGGAGTCATTCCTTGAACCCAGCTGGAATCCTAAAATAAACTGAATAAAGAGACAGCTTTTGGGTATTATAAAAACCAGCCAAAGCTGCCTCAGATTCAAAGAAGTTTTCCCACTTCATGTTTGCTACTGTTTTAACCAGTCATGTCCGTTTCTTGGTGACTTTATGGACAAGTGCTCTCCATTGTATCCTGTCAAGCACATCTTCTTTCAGTTGTTGGATGGTCATCTTTGTATCATTCTCAATGTTTGTTTGTTTGTTTATTTAATTAATTAAGTTTATATACCGCCCTTCTCCCATAAAGACTCAGGGCGGTGTACAGGACATTAAAATAAACAATATTTACAAGTTAAAACGAGATTAAATCCAACACGCCCTCAGGCACAACATACAAATTAAAATAACTCCCCCCTCAGTCCAGGCCGGCCAAGGAAAATAACCACGTTTTTAATTCCTTACGGAAAGAGGAGAGGTCGGGGCCCACCCGGAGTTCCACTGGAAGTTGATTCCATAAGGCAGGCGCCCCCACAGAGAATGCCCTCCCCCTAGGCACCGCCCGCCGGCACTCCGTAACTGGCAGGACCCAGAGGAGACCCTCCCCGTGTGAATGAACTGGGTGATGGGAAGATGATGCTGGCAGCAGGTGTCCCCTCAAATATTCCGGACCCAAGCCATTTAGGGCTTTATAGGTCATAACCAGCACCTTGAATCTCACCTGGAGAGCAACTGGAAGCCAATGCAGCTCGCGGAGTAGAGGTGTTACATGGGAGTATCGGGTTATCAAGTCTGTGTGTTCTTTGTTTCCCCCTTCTTCTTGTTCCTAGCATTACTGGCTTCTCCAATGAATTTGCATACATGACATGGCCAACGTAAATCAAATGTAGCCTTCTGCTCTATAGCTTTCTTTATCTTCAGAGATTCTCTCCATCAGTGTTTCTCAACCTTGGCAACTTCAGCTTCCAGAATTCCCCAGGTAGCACATTGGAGAGTTGAAGCCAAAAACTCAGTTTTGGGGACTGTTGTTCACACATTCTTGAAGGCATTTTTTTTTTCTGCCAACACTGCTGCACTGCACTTCTAAATGCCAAAGAGATGGTCAACACACCACCGCACCACTAGCAGCAAACCAATTCCACACTCATTTCAACCTCCTGGTTCACTTTAGCATTTATTGAGTATGGAACAGACCGCCCTGTCATACTTGGTTCACCAGTGCAAACTACTCTTCAACTGATTAGGGGGAAATTGGATATATCTAAAAGCTTAGTCATCCAGTTCTGTGCATAGAGTGTGCACAAAATTGAATTAACTGAATGGAAGAGAAAATAAATAGATGGTTCCTATCATATGAACAGATCATGTATTAAAAATGATAGATCCTGTTACACCCTCTCTCTCTTAATCATATATTCAGCAGGCCCAAGTGATTTCATAATTGGCTGGCAGATGGATTTGTAACTGGCTGGCCAACCACATTCATCACATAGTCCTCAATGGAACGGCATCTACATGGAGGGAAGTATGCAGTGGGGTACCTCAAGGTTCTGTTTTAGGCCCAGTGCTGTTCAACATCTTCATCAATGATTTTGCACAAGTGGATAGATGGGGAACTTATCAAATTTGCAGATGACACCAAGCTAGCAAGAATAGCCAACACTCTGGAAGATAAGCTTAAGATACAGAAGGATCTTGACAGACTTGAACATTGGGCACTATCTAACAAAATAAAATTCAACCTAAAAAGTAAAGTTCTACATTCAGGAAAGAAAAACAAAATGCACAGGTACAGTATATGTGGTACCTTGCTCAACAGTAGTAACTGTGAGAGGGATCTTGGAGTTCTAGCAGACAACCATTTCAATATGAGCCAGCAGTGTGCAGCAGCTGCCAAAAAAGACAACACAGTTCGAGGCTGTATAAACAGAGGGATAAAATCAAGACAGAATCAAGATCACATGAAGTGTTAATACCACTTTATAATGCCTTGGTAAGGCCACACTTGGAATACGGCATCCAATTTGGTCACCACGATGTAAAAAAGATGTGGAGACTCTAGAAAGAGTGCAGAGAAAAGCAACAAAGATGATTAGGGGATTGGAGGCTAAAACTTATGAAGAACAGTTGCAGGAACTGAGTATGTCTAGTTGATGGAAAAAAGGACTAGGGGTGACATGACAGCAGTGTTCCAATATCTCAGGGGTTGCCACAAGAAGATGGAGTCAACCTGTTCTCCAAAGTATTTGAGGGTAGAACAAGAAGCAATGGGTAAAAAGTAATCAAGGAGATAAGCAACTTAGAACTAAGGAGAAATTTTGTGACAATTAGAACAATTAATCAGTGGAACAACTTGTTTCTAGAAGTTGTGAATGCTCCAACACTTGAATTTTCTAAGAAGAGATTGGATAACCGTTTGTCTGAAATGGTGCTGGGTTTCCCTGCCTAAGCAGGGGGTTGGTCTAGAACAGGGGTCTGCAACTTAAATACTTGAAGAGCCATTTGGACCCATTTCCCAGAGAAAAGAAAACACCAGGAACCAATAATTTAACAGCCGGTATGACTGGGTGGGTGTGGCCAACTCCCATCACTTATTCCTACCCAGTTGCTTCCTGTTCTGGAATATGGAGGAGGGGAGGGCAGGGGAGGGCAGGGGCCAGTTAGTAGTGGGATCAGCCAACAGGGAGCCACAGCAGAGGGCCGAAAGAGCCGCATGTGGCTCCAGAGCCACAGTTAGAAGACCTCTAAGGTCACTTCCAACTCTGTTATTCTATTCTATTCTATTTTAAAGTGAAGAACTCCCAAAGATTTCCTTGCACTTGAGGGCCCTTTCTGTGTCAGAATTTGGCTTTTTATGAACTTGCATCAAGCATGAAATGCCTCTACAGACACTTAATAGTAAGTAGAAGAAATGCTTAATACTACTTTACTCTGATACTGTGGTATGGCAGCCACAAAACTGCCATATTTTATGATGGACAGTGAGATGCTTAGCATAGTTCCATCGCCCTCCCTGGGATTATGCTGCCCTCACCATGCTTAATTATGAGACACATTTGATAAAAAATAGGGAAAACCTTGATGTTATGCTTCAATAGTTACCATCTGGTTAGGACAATGAGCCGACACATCATGGATCAATTGTGACAGTCTTCTTACTATAATATACAACATGTATAATATTTCCATTTAAATTAGGGCAATTATTTCTCAAGTTGTTTCTTTCCTTATGAATCAGCATTGGCAAACTGTAGACAAATGGGTGTCTTCTTTTCTCTTTTTTATTATATGTATATATTAAATATATGAATATAATATATTCATATTCTTTCTGAGTGTGTGGAGTTCTCATATAGAAATAGGTACTCAATATCTTCTGTACCTAGTTTCTCCTTCTAGTACAGAGGAGCCAGCTGCAAAAAAGACATAGGCCTTATTTTATGTGATGATGTTGATAATGTTCAATTGTGTCTGGTTTTCAGTGATTTTATGGGCCAGCTCTCTCCATATTTTCTGATTTTGTATGGCTTCTTTCAGTTGTTTTATTTTCTGGCTGGCGTTGGCTTTGTGGTATCTAGCAGTGATTTTAGTGGCCCCGTTTCCTTCTACCACTGATCATTCCAAGCATAATTATATCATGTAATCCATTTCAAAAGGATAAGTGAGTTTTTCACAAGATTCTTGACTACTTGCTGCCAAGGTCACTGTTTCTTGCTACTGTGCGATGATTATGTGTCACAAGGCCACTTTTTATGCCAAAAAGCCAGCTCTTGATAGCTTCATAGAAACATCATTTAAAGGAACTACATAGTAACACTGCTTGTTCATCTTAGGTGATGGAAAAAGGAAGCCAGTGTCTTTGTGGCTTTCTTTGAAATAATGAAGATGAATGCATCTGTTGGAAGTATAAAACCTGTGCATCAATATGCCACCACAAATCCCTCAGTGCTCAAAATTTGCCAGATGTGAACAGCTACACATCATCTTGGATCAGAATTTAAAACTCCTTCCCTGGTGAAGCAAGCCATTAAAATCCTCCTATTTATTAATTAATTTAATCCATTCATTCCCAGGGTATTTTATAAAGGATAGTTAATTCAAATTATGATTCCATGTCATAAATAATTGCTGGATAGAATTAACATGCAGAATATAACTCTATTTGCTTAGGTCCATTGGATCCTTTGAAGATATAAAATTGCCTTGTTCTGAACTTTTCCACCAAGCTATTGGGGCTACTTGCCAAATCTGTTAGCTGACTGCTTTCAAGTTTTAAACTCTAGTTTCTACAGGGTCTTTACAACAGCAACAATAACAAAAGCCCTGGGCTTTACTGTGAGACCTTTTATTTATAGCCCTAATCTAGAAAGTGATGACTTAGCACAACCTTCCTTGCCTTGTGCGCAACAGATGTGTTAGAACTACAATTCTCAGAATTTTTGTTGTTGTTAGTTGCGAAGTCGTGTCCGACCCATCGCGACCCCATGCACAATGTTCCTCCAGGCCTTCCTGT
>JANHFR010004095.1:96872-111890 GCA_032468015.1 Mimophis mahfalensis
TCTTATTTTAATTGCCCTGTACACCGCCCTGAGTCCTTCGGGAGAAGGGCGGTATATAAATTTAATAAATAAATAAACAAACAAACAAACAAACAAACAAACAAACATCAGATCTCCCTTCTCTCCTTTTTTATCTCTAAAACACCACGCTTTAACTCCATCCCCTCTCCCATGCCACCCTCTTTCTTCATTTAAATCTCTTAACTTCGGGCATTTCCATTTCTATAGGTAGGTGCAGGGTGTGCACTTGAAATCTCATTAGCTAATTAATTAAATGACCCACCGCATAACCTGCAAAAAATTACCACAAGCATTCATCTTTAATTTAATAGACAGGGGGAACTTCCCTAATATAACACATAGCCCAAAGGAAACCCACCCTCTGGCAGCAAGGTTCATAGAACAACTTTATCATACTCTTTATCCAGAAAGGAAAATTTTGGTTTGCTGGGTCCAGCTCAGATCGCCTTCATTTAATTGGTTCTTATATGAGATGGGAAAATGGCAGAGAGAAAAAAAAAAAGAAAAAGAAAAAAAAAAGATCTTACAATTGCAAAGTTAGTCGGTACAAGCACTGCTGCCTCTTTTTAGAAAATATTCAACAGGCATTCTTCCTCTTCCCTCTGGCAGCTCCATGTAGGTACTCAATTGTCGCCTCCTGTTACTCTTAGGGGTTCCTGGCTGGTCCAGCTTTGTAGCAGCTATTTCTGACCACTGTCTTACCGGCTGTCGGCTGAAGAAGTATACTAAGGTGGGAGGAAAAAAAATATCCCTCCACATACCCAGCGGCTCTTCACTGCTTCGTCACCCCTTCAAGGTGATTTCGGCCCCATTTGGGACAATTTGGCCGGCAGACTCAGGCTAACAACCGCAGCACCTTGCAAGTCATCACCCAGTATCACCAGAGCACAAACCGGAAGCCCCAAGTGTCTGAATTTTGATCATGCGACTATGGAGAAGCTGCAACAGCTGTTAGTATGAAAAATGGTCATAAGTCACTTTTTCAGTGATGTTGTAACTCAAACCCTAAATGAACTGTCATAAATTGAGGACTTCCTGTATTGAAATATACTGTTTGTGGGGCTTCCTTGAAAACAATCCCAAAGCTTCATCTAATCCAGAATTACAACATTGTCTGCTTGGATTCACTATTTCAATTGTATCATACTAGATTTTTTGTGTGTGTGTTTTACCTGCAGCTCAAAGTACAGCTGTCAATATTATTTGGGACAATGTTATATAAAATGTCTTTGTGCTATGCCACTGCCAAGCTGTAAAATGCATTTCTCAGGAAACTGTATTTACTGACATTTTGGTGTGAAAGATGAAAAGATTTCTATTCTTTGAGACATTAAGACATGTTAATATTTTACTGCAGATATCTGCAGCTAGCCATGATGTTGCCAAAATGATGAAATATGAGTTGTGATATACTGTTAAGGATACAAGCCCTGTCTTTCTGTATTTGCATCACACATGAAAACTTGTAAAGGTTAGTATTTGCATCACAACACTGAGATGTGTGGTTTGTCATTTGACCTCTCTCTTCCTGCAGGCAACTACATTTCACATAATTGTTAAGACTTTTTAAACTTTACCATTCTTTAGATTTCATTCTATTAGTAATGTGTTCTTGCTGATTTTAAATTAGCTTTCTAGTTTGCATTTTCTAGTGGTGTTACTTATCTATTAAATGGTCTTGTTTCATGATTTTATATTGGTTAAAATTCCAGATGATTATGTTGAAAGATAATAGTTACATAAATGTACTCAAGAAACAGTTGTCCATATTGAGTAAGATTCTATGATAACCATTGCTTGGAACTGGAAATACATAACCTAGCATGGAGTATCTAAATGGCTATAATGATCACAAAAAATAAAATCTCCTTCCAACTATGCTGGACTCCTGGTGATTGATATGGAATATTGATCTTATATCCCCTTAGAAATAAAAAAAGAATTTAAAAAAATAACCACACTTCCAAACCCTCAACTTTCTAACCACTTTCATACCACAGAATACAATCTTACTAGGAACAGTTAATTACTGCAAGAATCATCATATTGGTAAAGACTTTCTGGAACAGCCAAGTCTTTTAACAGGTTAATAGATTAACAGAGTTGGAGGGGGCCTTGTAGGTCACCTAGTCCAACCTCTTGCCCAAGCAGGAGACCCTACACCATTTCTGACAGATAGCAGTCCAGTCTCTTCTTGAAAGCTTCCAGTGATGAAGCTCCCACAACTTCTAGAGGCAAGCTTTTTCATTGATTGATTGCTGTCACTGTCAGAAGATTTCTCCTTATTTCCATATTGAAACTTTCCTCAGTTTCCATCCATTATTCTGGCCTTCAGCTGCTTTGGAAAATAGCTTAACCTCCTACTCTCTGTGGCAGCCTCTCAAATATTGGAAGACTGCTATCATGTCTCCCCTGGTCCTTTTTTTCACTAGACTAACCATGCCCAGTTCCTACAACCATTCATCCTCTGTTTTAGTGGCTTTCCTGAATGCCAACAGGATTGGTGCTGACCAAACCTGGTTACAGCATTATTACAGCAGCAACAGGAAAAAAAAGCAGGTCCTCACATTCCCTGAGTCATGTAGGACATTAAAAGTGACAACCAATCCTGATGCCAATTGGCAACCAATGCAGCTTTGAAAGTAGTTGTGTTACTGAGGATAACATAGAGATGCCCTTAGCTAGTCAAGATGCTGCATTTGGCCCAGGCATAGCAGCCCTATGAGTTGACATAATCAAATTCAGAGTTAACTACAGGGAACAGGACCATTGTTATAAGTTGTACATGAGATGGAGGTATTCAAAGGTCATCTCAACCACAACAGCTGTCTTCTGTTTTTAAAGAAGTTGTGAATTCATAAATACCGCCAAATAATTAACCAGCATGTGCCCAACCAAAAGTAAAGATGGGACATCTTTGGGAAAACATACAACCAGGGTTTTTTGTGTGCGTGATTCTTCTACAGGTAGTCCTCCACTTGTGACCATAATCAAGCCCAGCATTTCAGTTGTAATGTGAGACAGTCATGAAGTGAATTTTGCCCCATTTTATGACCTTTCTTGCCCTAGTTGTTAAGTGAATTGCTGCACTGGTTACGTTAGTGACACAGTTGTTCAGTGAATCTGGCTTCCGCATTGACTTTACTTGTCAGGTCACAAAAGGTGATCACGTGATCCTGGAACACTGCAACTGCCATGAGTCAGTTGCCAAGCAGCTGAATTTTGATCATGTGACTCGGAGGCTGCTACAACAGTCATATAACTGTGAAAAATGGTCATAAGTCCCTATTTTCAGTGCTGTTGTAACTTTGACCAGTTACTAAACAAATTGCTGTAAGTCAAGGACTACCTGTATTTAGAATGGTGGGTATTTTTTTACTTCTCAACTTAATCTTGGAATTCTCTGGTGGCTTCCCATTCAAACTGGCTAGTAAGTCCCTTGGACTGCAGGGCAAACAAACCGGTCAGTCCTAGAGGAGATCAACCCTGACTGCTCTTTAGAAAGCCAGATCCTGAAGATGAAACTTAAATACTTTGGCCACCGAATGAGAAGAAAGGACTCACTGGAGAAGAACCTAATGCTGGGAAAGATTGAGGGCAAAAGAACGGGATGACAGAGAATGAGATGGCTGGATGGAGTCACTGAAGCAGTTGGAGTGAGCTTAAATGGACTCCAGGGATGGTGGAGGACAGGAAGGCCTGGAGGAACATTGTATATGGGGTCGTGATGGGTTGGACATGACTTTGTGACTAACAACAACAAAGTAAGGGCCAATTTCACTTCATATCTAAGTCCAGACAGGAACAGTCAAATGCTGCCACCTCCTGAGACATGAAGTACATTAAGATTCTGTCAGGCCTAGCCTAAGAACAACAGTAAACACTCCAGCCACACTTCACTTCTTTATTTTCATACACCATATGGATAGAATCTTGCCAAACTAAGCGTATAGGTAACCCTCAACTTATAACACTTCTTTCAGTGACCATTCAAAGTTATAATGGCACTGAAAACTGTGACTTATGCCCGTTTTTCACAGTTATGACCTTTGCAGCATTTCGGTGATCATGTGATCAACATTCAGGTGCCTGGCAACTGATTCATCTTCATGACCATTGTCAAGATCGTAAGATCCCTTTTGCAATCTTCTCACAAGCAAAGTCAATGGGGAATCCAGATTCACTTAATAACTGGGTTACTAACTTAACAACTGAATTATACTCACTTAACAATGTTGGCAAGAAAGGTCGTAAAAGGGGGGGGAAGCTCACTTAAGTAATGTCTCACTCAACAGCAGAAACTTTGGACTCAATTGTGGTCAAGGATTACCTGTAGTTGAAAACCAACAGAACTATATACTAACTACCCTATTCTAACTAATATATTCTGGGTGATTGTAGGAATTAGCTATCATAAACGTGTTCCCCTTCCCATGATCCAGTTCTGGATTATGCAGTCTCTTGTTTAACCCCACAATCCTTGGTATATGTTGACTCTTTCCTGTGAATTTATTGCATTACAGTGCTACATCACAGATTCCTTCATGTAGACTTAACTGAATCTTTGATCCTCTTTCTTGTGTCTATGGGAATGCATGCTTCTGTATCAGAAGTTTACATGCAGTTCTAATGCTTCTTTCAAAGGGAACATTAAAAAGAAGGGGAACTTGAACAAATATCTGTGGCCCTGCCCTAAAGAAGATTCATGGGCCACTGATGACAGGTCTTATGTAATACTTCTGAAATTTAAACAAGTGTTTACTCTAACTTTGCAAATATGATAAGGGAAGTCAGATGCATTTTCTTATTATTCTCATTAATTTATCGAGACTGAAAAAGGAGATAGGGGATTATGATGACAAAGTAAGCATATTTAATTCTAGTATCCAATAAAGTGCACATCTCTTCATACATTAGCGCTTGCTTGGAGATGCTGGAAAATCATTCTCAGTAGAAAGATGAAAGTTAAAGCCAGCTATCAGGAATCGTTTATAGATAATGAAATTTGCTTTGTACACGATGCAGAGGAATGAATTAAATGACCCACCAGAGATTTCTTTTAATCCAAATTAGTCCATGAATAAAATCAAAACCATTATTTCTCTATGTACTATAAAGTCAAACTATATTAAAAGAAATCTCCTTTCTGTATGGTTTTGTACTGCATAACATGGCCTAGTGGTTTGTAAAAATGAAGAAAAAACAAAGATTAAGAGATATGGGAAAATTTCACAATGCAAATCCCATTAAAGGTAATGGTAGCAAAATTGCTATTCAAAGAGCTGGGGGACAAATTATTCTTTACAGTTGATCTCCTTAGGAAAAAAAAACCCTCTTTTAAATGAAGCCTTTGAATAAGGCCTGTAGCAGCATAAATAGTATTCAAGTACTAAACAAAAAAGTTCTTGCTTGAAGGACAACTGCAAATCTTTTGCTATCATTCACTAATAGAGAAGGTGATTGCTTATAATAGAAAAGACCATTGCAATAAAGTAACTAATCCTTAAGGAACGAGAATAGAACATTACATTTTTATCTATACGGGGAAAACTGAAACCAGATTCTGATGAAGGAACAGAAGACATTCATTTTAGACCTTCCCAGGAACATCATTCATTCACTAGAGAGACACGTATTCCATTCAAATATTTGGTGTATGAGAGAAAAGTCTGTAAGTATATACTGATGATTACCCATAGACTTTTTCATGAAAATGGAGACTATGTAACATTACAGGCATTCATTAATTTATGAATGCCTTTACAGTCACTTCAGTTATGAGCCTTGGTGGTGCAGCGGACCTAAGTGCTGTTATGTAACACTTAGCTGCCAGCTGCCTGTAATTAAGGCAAGTTCAAATCTCACCAGGCTCAAAGTTGACTCAGCCTTCCATCCTTTTGAGGTAGGTAAACTGAGGACCCAGATTGTTGGCGGCAATAAGCTGACTTTGCAAAATACTGCTTGGCGGAGGGGGGGGGGAATGCCCTAATAAGCAGGTATATACTAAAGAATGAAGGCTATTGCTATGAAACATGTGTACATGTTTCAAGAAGGTTGTAAGCCACCCAGGGGCTCCAGAGAAGGTGGCATAAAAAATGAATTTTTAAAAAAAATATCTTTAGGGAATGATTGCAGTACAATTGAAGCCTGGTAAATTTTAAAATAAAATACAGTGATAAATTTGGGTTTCTGTCCTTGGGCCTAACTCACCTTTCCAGGTGAGATAAACAGATCAGTTAGGAGAACAAATGGAAACTGGATTTCAATTTCTTGAAATGAGGAAATATATGCTTAGCGAATACCATATTCTAGATCTCAAAGTAATAAACTCCACTTTTGTCTCAATAATAAGAATTATTATTATTATTATTATTATTATTATTATTATTATTATTATTATTATTATTAATTCTGAGATTTAAAATAATTGCTATGACTGGAAATGATTTCTTCACACTATCTAAGCAGAAACTGTTTATAGTAGATTAGACAATTGTTTACCATACCTGAAATCTTAGAGTTGCAAGGGCACTGGGTCTAATCTTCTGCAAATCCAAATTAAACCATCTTCACAGATGGTTGTCTAATGTCCACTTGAACACCTGTAGTAAACAAAAGCCCGGTAAATTGTTTGCTTCTGATTATCACTCTGGCTGTTTTGCTGCTTCCTTGTGGCAAATTGCTTTCTGTGTTAGCTTTGTTAAATCCCCCGTTGTTTAATCTGATGAACCCTTTATGTTGTGCTCTCAACAGAAGGAGGGCCACTCATGGCTTTATTCTTCTGGCTTTTTCTCCAAGGATGCTGCAAGACATGTATACTTAGAAGACATGTATACTTAGAAGCAAGGTTCCTTTTAGGGAAGACCATCAATATGTCACAAGCATTGCAAATACATCATTGCAGACTTCTATCAGTTCATGTCCATAATTGTTTCTCAAGACTCCCAAAATAGATATATTTTATTATTTCTTACTCCCATTTTAATATTTTAATCACTTGAGTATACACTCTGTGATTAGAGAAAAACATTGTTAGGGATTCTTCCATAAGCTACACCACTGTTAAATTATCCTTTCTTCTTCCTGTTTATCTACTCAGTGAGTATGTTGTTTGGGCTAATCAACTGAAATAAGAAGTAGAAAAGCATGAAGTACATCCTGTCAGGACTTTTTTTGATTCCTACTGGGCCTTTATGGTTTCCCCCCCCCCCAGTTTAAGGTCTATAATGTAAAATTTAACCCTATGAATACGAAGATTGCTGTAATGGAAACAACATGCCCAGCAAAGAGAGTGACTTAAGTGATTGCAGTCTTCACAAATTATCACAAATTATTTGGAATTTATTCCAGCACACGTGTTATATTCTGTAATTAGCTGATTACCCAGCTTTGCCCGGGTATAGTCTTCCTGGAGCCAGCTGCATCCCTAAGGTTTCAAAAGGCCATCTGTAAACTGTAAATTAGTATCTCTATGGCTCCCCACCCCCTCCACATCATCCTGGCCAAGACCTGGAGAATCCTCTGCGTGGGAAGGTCTGGCACACATCTGTAAACTGTAGATTAGTATCTCTATGGTTCCACGCACACACGCCAGACGGCCACCCACACTCTGTTTTATATAGAGAGATTAGACATAGTCCATTTTTAACTCTGTGAGGTAGTATGTTCCTCACCATTAGCATTATTTCTCTAAATCTTTATACTTGTTCTCATTCCTACAAGATTGCAACTATTATACTAATACATTACCTTCCTTAAAATACCTTCAAATGTGCTTTTAAATTGGGAGTTCTAGAGCTCGTTCGAATTTACTGCTATTTAAAGAAAATATATTAAATGGAAATTCCTGGAAATTTAAGGTTGAAGATTCAACAGAACATCACTCAAAATGGATGTGGCTAAGACCCTACCACACAACTTCTGTGTAGTCATGTGGAAACATGGAACATCTGGCTAAGTTGTCCAACTTTTTCTATTAGTTCTAGGATACCCATCATACTATTTGTCTTTCAGGATAATCACTCTCCCAGAAAGAAATAAGACACAGAAATTAAAAGCATCATAACCTAGTTTATATGAACATCATTCATGCATTTCACCATATGCTCAGTGGTGGGTTGCAAATTATTTAACAACCTGTCTGGGTAGGAGTGGCCAGTTGGTCACGTGACTGGGCAGGTGATGTCACTCATCACACCCAGCCCCACTTCCCAGCCACTCGCCTCAAAGGGACAGGTAGGTCAGCCGGTTGGGGCTAATCCCACTACTGACTGGCCCCACCCCTGCCCATTTGTGGTTTGTTTTTAGCCTGTTTTTCAGCCATTTTCAGGCTGTTTTTCCAGCCAAAATTGGCTTGAAAATGCCCCACAAAAGAGCCTGAAAAACAGGCCATTTTCAGGCTGTTTTCATGTTGTTTTTCGACCACTTTCAGGCTGTTTTTCCAGCCAAAGTCAGCCTGAAAATAGCCTGAAAAATGGTCTGTTTCCAGGCTCTTTTGGGGGCCATTTTCAGACTGTTTTCTCCCCAAAATGGCCAAAAACAGCCCCCCCAAAAAAAGACGGGGGCAGGGCCAGATGGTGGTCTGATTTGCCGGTTCTCTGAACTGAGCAGAATCGGAACAAGGGTTTTGCCCAAACCGGGCTGAACTGGTAGAAACCCACCCCTGCGTATGTTTCTATCTTTGCAACCCATGTTTGTTTCTATCACATCGATACATTGCCTGTTGTTCTTTAAACTTCTTACCTCTCACTTTCTAAGGATTCTAATAAGCTTCATCCATTCTTTCTAGGGCCCTTTTTCTTGACTCAGATATTTTTTCTATTTTCAAAGGGCGAGATGACCTGGCTAACTAGACTGGTAGTTTGACTTCAATATTGGATGAGATGGAAACATGTTATTAAACAATCAATTTGCGAACCTTTAGAAAAAAGTGATGAACATCATCATCAAAAAAGAGTATATCTGTTAGGATTTTTGCATTCCCATATTAAAACAATAATATCTATATGCTGTAAAATGCATCTAAAATGGCTGACAGGGTTTTAGGCCACACCACACTAACAGCCTGGAGACAGGGAGTCTGGCTCTAAGCAGGTACAAGCCCAACTCCTGCAGTCACAAGACAGCCATATGAGCTGTCAATCATTGTTAAAGGTTACACTATAAATATAGGTAGCAGCTACGCCTCCCATCTGCTCCTCGTGTCTACTCTGCTTGTATTGCTTTCGGTTTCCCTTCTGTAAGTACAGCCACCTTGTGGCTCCTGTGAATATTTGTAAATAAAGCAACTCCTTGGTTGATCAAGATTGTCTGGCATCCTGGCTTTGGTCTCTACATTGATCCATCGACCTAAGATCAAATGCAAGGTTCATCATTTAGTTGTTAACAGCGTTGTAGATCCAAGTCTGCAATGCTAGAAAATTAACAATATCCCTTGCCATAGTCCCACATGGGTTTATCAGCACCAAGTGATGCCAAACTAACCTGGTCTTCTTTTCTGATACAAGCAACCAGTTTAATTAACCATGTGAAAGTAGTGACTTCAGTAAAACATTAGGCAAAGTATTTCTACAAGAGAAAAATGGCAAAATGTGGGCTGGACTATTGCAGGATGCAGAACTGGTTGAACAATCAAAGAGACTATGTCACTGTCTCCAAACTGACTGAAAGGAATATCAAGTACGGTACCCCAGGATGATGATAACCTTATTTGTGGATGACACAGTGTGGGAGGGATAACAAAGAACAGTATCAACATTCAGGAAAATTTTGACAATCTGGAACAATGGATTAAAAAAAATCACAAGATAAATTTAAATAGGGACATATGCTAATTCCTTGCACTGGATGGGAAAAATAAAAGGATGAATATAGGATGGTGGAGATCATACTGGGCAGGAGTATACAGTATGTGAAAATTGCTCTGCATTTGCTTTGCCATTTTCAATCTTATCTATTTCTTGTTCTCAGTTAACTACATTCTTTGCAGTTATATTTTTTTTTATGCACGTTGTACAGTCTCTTAAATGTAATTTTTCTCATTCACAGTCTCTTTCCATTCATCATTTCACTAAGTCCTTTTTATTATTCCCAAGCAACAGAAGAGTGGAGAGAAAATGGAAAAGGCTTCAGAACTCTGTCTGTCATCCTGATAACTCTCTAAAACAAGACAGAATGGGACCAAATTTGATCTAGTTGGAGAAGTCATCAAAGGGTGTAGTGTGTTCAAAAAAGGTCAGATGTGCCCGGGAGTTACAGAGAAAAATAGTTAGGAAAAAATGTGACCTTATAGAAAAGGTTGTTAGGAAATATCTCAGAAAACTGTTGACCCCTGATTAGATGTCCTAGTATACACAAGGACACAGAAACACAGAAATATGACATCAGGGGTTGACACGGAATTGGAGAACTGTGTAATTAATTCAATTATTTACTTAAGTGTAGAGAGCCCCCTTTGATCTTCCATATCAAAGCTGATATGTTGAGAAAAGCCTGAGAGGAATGTCAAGTTCTGAAGGGCGATAGCTACTTCACAGTTTTGAAGAGTCTGTGATCTATACAGCCCAAGTGAGTGGTTATTATAAAGACAGTGTCTATGTTCTGAGAACAACACAAGGTAAGATTCCTCCTACCTAGCAAGGTGGTATTCAGCCAGTTCCAACAGGTTCCAGAGAACTGGTAGCGATAACTTTGATTAGTTTGGAGAACTGGCAAACACCACCTCTGATTGGCTGACAGCATAGTCATGCCCACTAAGCCACGCCCACAGAACGTAGTTAAAAAAAATTGAATCCCACCACTGCCTAGCAAGCAGGTCTTTGTTCTGATGTGCCCAAAATGATCCCTTCTCTACAAATCCTAATAATCTAAAATAGCCAGTCTATATCTCCTATCTATTGATCTCAATACTGAGTACCACTATTTGGAAGGTACTATCTCATTTGCAAAAGGTATTTCAATAGTCTAAACATGATGTAATAGTCATGTGTTGTATACAATTATATGATGATTAGTTAAATGTAGCATAGCTCCTTATTTAAGGAAAAAAAACTTAGAAAAGATCTGAGCTAAATTAATTCAGCAGGTTGCTAGAAAGCTCAAGGCTGAATATTTGTTGCCTTGGTCTTTCAATTAATTATGATAAAGGTGCTAAATACAGAGCAGAACGAACCCAGTATTTTTATATTGTGGCTATTATTGTGATTAAATCATAGATAAATTGTGGTCAAAGCCATTCAGTTCAGATATGATCTCAGGTGATTCACTTAATAAAGCTCTGTGAATTGCAGAATCTGCAATTCTAACTTCATCTGAAAATTTGGGTACATAAAAAAAATCAAGAAACAAACTCAAATTATAAGCTAGGCCTTTGCAGAAAAAGTTGAACTGCAAACTTGATTTCCCATTTATCTAGAGAATCTCAATCTTGTCAGCTTCAGCTTTTCTCTTAACCTACCTACTGTATAATCAAGGCAGTGTTCAAATAGAATAGAATCATCTTCTTATTGGCACTTTGGCAACACCCAATGCAAGAATCTTCCATCAGCCCATTAATGCAGTGTCAGAGGTGACGAAATGACTATAATACCATAACAAATATTTATTACAGTCACCATAGACTGTGATATCATTTCTACAGTGAATATCTACCTGGTACCTCAGAAAATGACATCTCATAGTTAATAAGAGCCTTGGTAGTGCAGGCTGTTAGTATTTAGCCTAGCAAGCCAGCTGCCTGTAATTAAGGCGTGTTCAAATCCCACCAGGCTCAAGGTTGACTCAGCCTTCCATCCTTCCGAGGTAGGTAAATTGAAGACCCAGACTGTTGGGGGCAATAAGCTGACTTTGTAAAAATGCCACTAATAAGCAGGCATATACTAAAGAATGAAGGCTATTGCTAAGCACCTTGAGTTGTGTTTATAGATTGTAAGCCGCCCTGAGTCTCTGGAGAAGGGTGGCATATAAATTGGATTAAAGAAAAAAAATAACATGGAAAATTACTGAGATGTTCAACAAATATCGGTTATCCATTAAACCAACATTAAGTAATCTCAGATTCATACCTATTTGGGAAATCTGACCTTTTTTAGATATCAGACGTATGTTTCTATCATTGTGATGAAACTTAAAATAAACAATAGGGTTTTTTTCCCCTAAATTTGAAAAACAAACAAGGAAAGCAAAAAGAACCACAGTTGAAAGTAACAAGATGCATAAGATACATGATTGATGTCTTTGATGCAACTCAATAACTTTACATTCTATAATTACCAAGGAGATAATTTGCAATGGTTGAAGTCTGAGAATCCATTTTCCTGATATCCAACCGCATTTAGGATTTTCTTACCATACTAATAAAATGGGTTGCAAAGGTCTTAAAAATAAGAAATTAATTATTAAAGCTTTCTGTTCCAGTTTAAATGAAAAAGTCAGAGAATAATGGATTAGGAAATACAATTTTCCATTTTTCTATTTAGAATCCCTTTGTTCTCCTCTCAGTTTAACTAGTGCCCTCTCTATCTCTGTCATACTACTTGCCCTTACTATACCAAGTACTAGTTGCAAAAGTACCAGTATGAAAAACCCTAATAGGTATTAGGGAAAATGACAAAATAAAATAGAGATAGATGGAGCGCCCACCTGGTAGAATGATCTGCCGGTGGAATTATGGACCGCCCCGGATCTTATCGCCTTCCATAAGGACTTAAAGACCTTCCTCTTTACATCGGCCGGTCTGGACTGAGGGGTTGGGTTTTTTACTATTTATTTGTTTGTGAGGGCGTGTTGTTGTTTAATTCTTTTTAATTTTTGTATTATGTGTTTTTAATGCCCTGGAAACTGCCCTGAGTCCCCCAGGAAAGGGCGGTATATAAATGAAATTAATTAAATAAATAAATAAATAAATAAATAAATAAATAAATAATTAATTAATGCAAATGGTGTTTACTGTTTTCAGAGTACTGGAGGTAACTCAAGACAGTGGCTCATTAGATTTTAGATTTCGAATGGCAACTTTAAAATGTGTTTTATTACATTTGTGGTGAGAGGGAAATTTTCATGGTGGAATGAATCTTTGCTCAGCCATGGTTTACTAAATCACATTCGACTGGACATATAAAACATAAACCATGGTTTACAAACCACACGGACTGGTTTCATTCATCCTTTCATTTTCACACATAGGTGCATAAGTTTAAACCAATAAGCTTAACTGCACCTAACACTGTACAATTTCACACTCTGACTCTTTCTATTTACTTCTTTTGCTATATATTGATCTCAGTAATAACAAAAAGACAGCTGCTTCAGAACCCGTGCAGTATTTTTTCTTCCAGTAAAAACTCTGCATCTAGAGGGAAAAAAACTAGAATAATAGACTCTAGAAACATGAGATTCAAGGTGCTGTTACTTACCTATAAAGCCCTACATGGATTAGGCCTGGGATATTTGATGGACCGTCTGCTTTCAGGAATGATCTCCCATTGCCTGGTGTACTCCCATACAGAGGGCCTCCTCAGGGTGCCGTTGGCCAGACAGTGTCGGCTGGCAGCCCCCGGGGGGAGGACCTTCTCTCTGGGGGCACCCGCCCTCTGGAATCAACTTCCCTTGGAGCTCCGGGTGGCCCCTGATCTCTGGTCCTTCCGCCGTGACCTTAAAACATGGTTTTTTCAACTGTCCGACTTGGACTGATGGGGGTGGGGTTTTTAATTGTATGTCTGGTTTTAATTGGCTATTATGGGATTTTAGATTTAATATCTTTTTAGATTTTGTATTTTGTGTTTTTACTGCTGTGAACCACCCTGAGTCCTTTGGGAGATAGGGCAGCATCCAAGTCCCACAATAAACAAACAAACAAACAAACAAACAAACAAGTAAGTAACTTGAGTAATTTCTTTTTGCATTCAGACAATGAGAACTGATTTCTCAGCCCTAAGTGTAAATGTTTGCAGCTTGCATTGTACTAAAGCACACTAATACAATTGTTAACTTTCCTCACAACCTGGTAAATTGTTTTGCCCATGTCAGGAAATCAGCTAGAGTCACAAAGTTCCTCTTTCTAACTGCAGCATTAATTTCAGAATGGCTGAGCAGCACCCTGTGTCCACATTCAAAAATGTATGCTGCTTAGCTGGTTCTAATGCATTCTGAATGAAGCCAGAGATCTTACAAGGTGAAAAGTTAATACGAAAGGTAATAGCACAAAAGTTTAAAAGAGGTGGGGCTGGTTGTGGAGGGCTTTAGTTAAAGTGAGTGTTCCTTTAGGTAAACAGTTGCTGCCAAGGAAGAGGGGACATTATGTCCTTGTGAATCTGTAACATTATTGTGGCCTCTCAAAGCTTTATGGAATTCTGGTTTCCTGAAATAAGAGTTGCCATACCATAGCAGGTGTGAACTCTCTTCGTCTTGGTAATTTAACATAAAGATGATATAGAGCAGGGGTGTCAAACTCAATTTCATTGAGGGCCACACCAGGACTGGGTTTGACCCTTCCCCTTTCTTTTTCCTTCCTTGCTCTCTTCCCATCTATCATTCTTTTTCTTTTTCTTTCCTTTTTCACTTTCTCCTTCCTGTCCCTTCTTCCTCAAATGCAAAAGGGGAAATTTCTCCTTTCGTTTTGTTTTTAGTTTGTTTTGATAGCCCTCTGCCACAGAAAATGGAACTCAGGGGAGCGTGCCCCATTTTCAGCCACAATGGCCTCCTGCAACCCTCTGCCAGTGAAAATGGGCTCAGTGGTGGGAGGGGCTGCACGCAGCCCATCAAGCTCCATTTTCACTGGCAGAAGTACCACAAGCCAGTCCTTTGCTGTTTCCAGGCCAGCCCTGTGGGCCTGATCTAAACATCCTGTGGGCCAGAACTGGCCTGTGGGCCTTGAGTTTGACACCCCTGATATAGAGATAGAGAATAGAGGGCATCAGACACAAACCCCATGACTTATGTGCTAAATAAGAACACAAGCACAAAAAGGCATGGCTAATACTGTCGGACTGTAATTATATA
>JANHFR010004097.1:0-12699 GCA_032468015.1 Mimophis mahfalensis
ATCTTACATAGAGTACCCTTAATGAGCATATAACGTTCTACACACTTCTGATGTTGGCATCCAAACATAATACTGGAGACAGCTTCCTTAGGAAAACTGTATCGTTTTCCAAACCACACTAAAAACTATGGAAAGAAAGTTTACCTTGGAAGAATCTGGAGGGCTTTTTGGCTTGGTAACAAAAAAAGTAAAAAGTACATAGTGAAAAGGTTTGGAAATACCATTTCAGTTTCTTACTCCACCTACTTTTATAGGTGGCCCCTTCAAAATTGCTTTAAAATGTATTTTTTAGTACTGTCAGTGAGGTCTTAGTCCAATTTCTAAAGTTTTTTTTTATTTATTTAAAACATTTCTATAGCCGCCCATCATATGTCAAACTTTCAGTAGCTCCCAATCAACAACTAAAACAGCATCAGTAACAACAGCATACATACATCTATAAAATAGCATAATACACACATCTATTTATTATTTAGTTATTAAATTTATATGCTACCTGTCTCCCCTACAAGGTGACTCAAAATTATGAAAAAAGCCAGTATGGTCTAGTGGTTAAGGCACCAGACTAGGAAGGGGAAGACCACGAGTCCTAGTCCTGCCTTACCATGAAAGTGTCTCTGGGCCAGTCACTCTTTCTATCAGCCCAACTCACCTCACAGGGTTGCTGTTGTGGGGAAAATAGGAGAAGGAACACATGTCAGATATGTTCGCTGCCTTGAATTATTTGTAAAAACAATAATGAACGGATACAAATAACTAAAATAAAAAATGCCACCAAAATTATACTTCCAACATCTTCCTTAAATTCTCTCATCCATTCTGTGCCAGTCCTTGGGGAGAAAACCCAGATTTTTTTTTTTTTAAATTTTTGGTGAATCATTTCTTTATAATCAAAAACACATCAGTCAATTATTCTATCACAGTGTAGTATCCCAAACAGGTCCATATTTACACAAAACTAATGAACAAAAATAGGAAAACAAAAGGAAAAAAAAGTATTTACCTCATCTTAAGTACAAATTTACAATTATACATCTTATCAGTTACAATAGTTATACTATATCCTATACCTATAGTCCAACATCTTTATTTACCTTTTCTCCCATCGTTTCTGGATCCAAACATATCACAAGTTTCAACTAGAATAAAACTCCGAATCACTTTTACCTTTAATTAATTTTGTGAGTCTATCAGACTCTGCACACTCTGTTATTTTATGAATTATTTTTAAATCCGTTGGCAGGTTTTTGTTTTTCCACTCTTGTGCAAATGCTAACCTTCCTGCTGTGATTATGTGCAGTATCAGAAACCACTTTTTTGTACTGATATTTGCCAGAAGGGGGAGAAGCCAGATTTTAAGTGCTTTCCAGATGGCTAGAATGGTAGTGGACTGCCAAACTTCAAGGTAAAAGGTATTCCACAAAATTGGCCCACTAAGTCCCCTTCTTAGATTCCCAAGTCAAAGTTGTGTGTATGGAATGTAATTTACTATCACTAATATTATTTTCAATAGCAACTCCCCTATTTGGTATATAAAGGAATATCAAATCAGAATGGGAAAATATAGGTAGTTCTACAACCCTTTGTTTAGTAAATGTTCAAGGTTACAAGGACAGTGAAAAAAGTCACTTATGATTGTTTTTAACGCTTATGATTGCTTTAGCATCCCTGTGGTCACATGATCAAAATTCAGCTGCTTGGCAACTGGCATGTATTTAGTATGATTGCAATGTCCGGGGTTATATGATCACCTTTTGCGAACTTCAATGAAAGTCAATGGAGAAGCCAAGTTCACTTAACAACATGTTATTAACTTAACTGTAGTGATTCACTTAACAACTGGGGCAAGAAAGATCATAAAATGGAACAAAACTCACTTAACAACTGTCTTGCTTAGCAATGGAAAATTTGGCTCCATTGTGATCATAAGTTGATGATTACCTATACTGCCAACACTGTATCAGAAAATTATGAATTAGGAAGCAGGCACAGAGGCAATTAAGTTTACACCCTGCAATATTCCCAAATTCACATGCAAATACCACACTGGAAAGAAGTATACCCCTTGGAAAGGTCTGACTGAATGCACAATTTAGGTCATTCTCTGGGATTTCGTACTATCAGTACAGGCAAAGATTAACTTCTATTAGTTTTGCCTATATGTAGGAAAAGCAAAACTAATCATTTGTGCATTTATTATACTCAGTTTAGATTTATATGGTACTGTCTGTAAACAGGACTCAGAAGTTCTGTCTGATACCAAATGCAGCTACCTATTTGTTGTGTATCCAAGTAGTAACATAACATCTATTCTGTACTGGTTACGTGAGATGTTAGTACATTTTCTGGATCGCACGTAAGCATTTTGGTGATTATATTTAAAGATTCCGTTTAGAATCAGGTTGTCTGAAAAACTACTTACATTTACATGAAATGGCTTGAGTTCTGAGAAGCCCAGGATTATATGCCTTCTTACAAGGCTGTATAAACAATGTAACAATAAGCAAGGTACAATAAAACTAGAAATGAAAAAAGAAAAATAAGATCAAGAACCTAACAGGTTAAAAGTCTCTTTAAACTGTTTTCCACCTGTTCTAAACAAACACTATTATTAGTTTTGTTTTTTATCATTTTGCCTACAGTTTGCACATACATATTTTATTATAAATCTTGATTATAATTAAGCAGTACTAATACAGAAAGAGTTCTGTTTACAGACATACAGCAGCCGCATAATAATAGTGTGAATAAGGCAAGAGACATTGTCATTACTAATGAAATAGCCAACTGCAATTTATTGTAGGCCATAATGAGCAAAATTACCTTTGATATCTGCTTATAGGTCCTGTCTATGCATAGCAAAAAATACAACAGAACAACAGAATCCAGATCTGATTTGCTCCAAATCAGAAATATGTTCCTTATATAGTAATAGCCAGGATATCCTGCTTTGATACTCAACCAGGTGAACAGTCCCAGCTTTATTATTACCAATTAAAAGAAAATAGCCATAAAGTGCAGATACTACCGTAGGGAAATAAACAAGACCTTATCGTTGACAGCAGTGTGCATTACTAACTTCAAACTCATTCCTTGTCCTAATCCATCAGAAACTTCCTGGCTTTAATAGGCTATAAATGGTAGAGGCTTTGAAGTCCAAGGATTAAGAGCTACAAGACACAGACCCAATGAAAGCCTTAGTGAAGTCAACTTCTGCTGTCCTACCAAAAAGCTAGGTGGAATGAACTGTATGCATTTGAATTAAAACAAATTAAATTAAACCCTTCAACGGCAGACCAAAAGATTCCACAAACTATCCAAGTGTTAAAAATACACAGATGAAGGGAGTAGCTGGCGGTCACATAAGAAAGTTATTAAAATATATACCTATAGATAACCAAATCTCTGTAAAGAAGCAAACCTATGACCTTCAAAGCCATTACTTCTCACATCAACAAATTGAGATTTTTCAACAGCAGCTAATAATGGCTATTCTAAGAATTATTGTAATGGGTAATATTTTCAACATAACAAATAGCAAAATCTTATTTTAAACAACCATATATAGTTACTGTGGACACATTGCAAGTTCAGCTACTTACGGTAAATATAAACACACAGCAGTATGGAAGCCATAGTAAGAAGCCACTAAAATGTTTCAAACTTCCCAACCTATGTTTGGGGTTGGGGTTTTTTTTTATCATTTTGTCCTATCAACAGCCTACTTGAGAAAACCTGAGCATATATATGTTGTTTATTTATGTTTAAAAAGGTATGTATAACCTACCACATGTAGTGTACAAAGAGGATATAAAAAAGAAATCAGCAACATAGCAAATAACTGTTAAAATGGAAGGAATACAAATAGCAAAACACCACAAAGCTATTCTACAAGGCTTTAAAAACAAACTGCTAGAAGCTAGACACATAAAAACATTTTAGCCTGGTGCCTAAAACCAATCAATGTTGGCGTCTGGCAAATATTCATTAAGAAAACATTCCACCCCCCCAAAGCAGCAACTAAAAAATATGGCAAACCCAAGAGGACAGCAGGTTCTGTCCTCCCCCGCCCCCAATGCTCTAGAAAAGGTCAAAATTCTCAGAAATAGGCAGGTTTTTATCTGTATGTAGAGCTGTCCAGTGAGCATGGCTTGGAAAAATGTTCCAGTGACAGAGAACACACTGTCTGATAGGTATTCAACTCAGTTCACAAGAAAGCCTTCTGACTAAGTCAATTAGCAAGTAAAACTGAGACAGCAAGAATCGTTTGTTCCTTAGAAGTTTTAAAAATAAGCACTCATGATACAAACGGAGATCAGGAGTGGCCCAGTGAAACTGGTTATTGTAAGCAGTTAACAAATGTAGTTCCAATTCCCATCATAAAAAAGAAGGCAGCCATTTTTTTTCTTGCCCCTAATACTCACATACCACTCTATAACCTATTTCTATTTCTAGAAACATTCTCATTTTCAATTCAAATAGATACATTCCATTCAAAATTTGGCCCACTACTACTTGAATTAAAGCAGTTCTCCCAAACTTTTCAGTATCGGGACTTACCTTCTGGTGGAACTTTATTCTGATTGTTCCAAACAACTAACAATTTGGAAAGACTTGGAACCTTTGAAACTTCAGTGATCACTCGAAAGAGACTTTCAACACGATCGTATGTCAAGACGATAGCAGTGAAGCCTTGTGACTGGGGTGGGATCAGTGGGAGAAACAGTGGATTGCTTACACTGCTCCATTTCTGGAAAATGAATGAGAAAATCAAAATAAAGTCAGATTAATTATAATAGAAAAAAATTCAAAACAGGACACAAAGGAGATAATTTTAATGATTATCTTAATTGATCCAAACAACAAACCAAAGAAATGAAAGAAACATGTCTTTCAACAGCTATCGCTATGCTAGGCAGGAGACCGTTGAACATTACTTTTTATATATTTTAGTTCATGAGCAAACCATAAGTATATTTTAATAATCTGGAAACTGCTGAAAGATTAGTGGAAGACACATTAGAGGATTTTAAAGTTTAGCTACTTTGGATGGCTTCTGCCCAACATCTTTCTTTTAAAATGGCTGCTATATTAACTATACTCTGTATATTAACTAAAACTAGGTCAATCAGAAGCTGAATGCCACAGCTTTGGAAGAACGTGAAATAAAAGAGAGGCAATTTCATAAACCTGGCAGAAAGTAGGCACAAATAAAAGGGGGAAGACCTTCTTTGTCCTATATAGAAGGGAAAACATTAACAAAATTAGACTTGTTTCATTGTTCTAATATTAACTACTTAAGAAGTAAAAGAACCCAAGAAGATACATAAAACTTATTTAGTGTCCTTTGGTTTCATCAAGAATAATCTCTAAATACTTTAAAGGTTAATTTTTCAGTGCTGCCAATATATCTAAGCACAGGATACAGATGCCATTAGCACAATAGCATGCAATTACCAAAGAAGACATTTGTGAATACCTTTCCATTCCTAGTTACTATACTGGCCTGATGAAAGACAAAAGTAATAGCACAATATAAGTGTAGAAAAAGCAGCTTATGGGGATCATTGAATCTGGACTCAATAAAAACGCTAGGAAAACTGGCTGCCCAAAAAGGTTTTTCACTTTTCTAAATGTCACAATTATCCAAAATACTATAAAATATATATCCAAAAGATCCGAGCGAAGAAATTTATTTGTTTAACATATGAGATCTTCTTAAACTTCAGTTCTATGTTAAAACTCTCAAAGTACATGGGATTACACTCCAAAGTATATGACAATGTGGAGATAAATAATACATACAAACTATATTGTTAGAAAATTGCAGTAACTTGATCAGTATAGTGCTGTCTTAAGACCAATAGACACAGATGATATAATATACTTTAAAAATCTTCATATTTCCTCTGATTACCTTTTCCCCTCTATAATACTATATACAGGAAGGCTTGTTTCTTTAAAATGAAACAGCAATTATGCAATCCCTCTTTTTTAAATTCAATACAGACTGAAAAAGGGACATGCAATATATTTTGCTGAATATGAATAAAAATGTCAAGAAGATGTCTCCCAGTAGGTCTTCACTCCTCGTAATTGGATCTATTCCATTGTTTTTTCAGCAGCACTATTGAAAGAGAGTTTTCAGTTGCTTAGTCTAACCAAAAACTCTATAATTACCCAGTGGTGCTTCATCCAAAAAATTAATCAGAGCAGGCAGTACTTTGCTTCTAAGATCAGCCAAGGATAGAGATGCTGCTACTACCTTCAGAGGCATAAATGTACATGTTGGCCTTAAAAGGTGTGTGGAAATAGCTTTGACCAAACATAGTAAAATCATTTGTTTTAGAAGATAAATGACTAGATCCTCATTTTAAATGCTGATACGTGATCCATATGATTGCAGCTGGGTGCAGAAGTCCATGATTTATCCATAGCGTAAGATGAACTGAGCATTCCAGGGCTGGATTATCCATTTCCAGAAGTGCATCTTCCCAAACAGGAAGTGGTTTGTGATGTTCTGGACATATGATTAAGGATTAGGAAGGCTATCTTAAAAGTAAGGCTTGTTTGGTGCAAGAAGACCAGTCTATGAATTCTTTGAGAATTGTTGGTGAATTGTTGGTGAATAGTTTTAAAGAGAACTTAGTCATTCATCAGTTTTATAGTCATCGATTTTTGCATAAGCAAGCTTGAACCGTTGACCTTTGAAGCCTCTTCAGACTCTATAATTCTCTATTCTTCTTTTCCTCATAAAATCTACTATTAATTAAAAATGCCAAGAGCAATTAAAAGAGATCAGCAAAAGCTAATGCTACAGTAGAAACCTAGCTTCCAGATGCTCTGGGTTATGGGAAAACATCATGCCTGACCACTGGCCTTGATGGCTGCAGTTTATGAGAACTGTAATCCAAAACATCTGGAGGGAACCAGTGCCTATCTCAGGTTGCTATAATGCACACAAAAAAACAATAAAACCAACATAATAGAACTCTGATCTAGTACTTCACACTGATAAAAAAATAATGCAACCATACTATCACCTCAAAAGCTTCCTTAAATAGACCCACTGTTTATTTGGCAGTAGAATGAACTCAAAATACACTGACCCACCCATGTTAACAGTTGCTTGGATTGGATCATTTTCATAAGGAAACTCAAAGAAATAACAGGAGCCAATTTTTAAGGCAACTCTGCAAGCCTTGCAAAAGATACAGCTGCCAGAGGGAGGCACTTTTTTTGCAGGAATGCTCACTGAAAAATACATTTCACCTTGATGGGTTGTGGTATCATCTATTCATTTAAAAAAATGTAAAAATCCTACAGAAGTGGGGAAAAAATTTAAAGAATACATTCAACTTTGTGACACCCAAGAGTGAACTCCTCAAAAATCAAGTGCCTTTATTTGAGAATAACATTTCAAAAGAGCATTTAGGCACGGCAGAAGCACCATTAAGAGCCAACCCCCTGCTGCCTGCCTGAAAAGTGTGTCTACAGTCTGGGACCTCTTGACCTCTCCTTCTGCAGGAAATTGAGCAAATTCAAACTTCCATGATTTACTTGGGTCATTTAAATTTCTGTTGAAGAAAGGCAAACAATGCAGGTGATTATCTCAACAGAAGCCTAATTAAATCACTAAAATAGAAACAGGGCATGAAATTGATGGTGACATAAGGATAGTTCTTCGCAGAAATGGAAATGTGACAGCAACCATTTGTTTCAAGGATATCCACTCCTTGAAGAGACCCAATTGAATGTTCATCTAATTTTCCCACTAAAGCAAATGATGTTCATGATGTAATCATCCATCACTTTCTTTGACAAAGTGCTGACATTCAGCTATGGCCGAGGCAATCCTATCCCGTTCCCCCTTTGCTATCATCAGCTGGCTGATATTCATTACATGAGCCACAGTAACTGAAGACTGATAGACCTCTTATTGTGAATCAATTTTGTGCATGAGCCATAACAAGTTGCAAGTGTCAACACTGCAAAAATGATCTCACATTCATGGCTGTTTGTAGTATCTCCTTTCTGCCAACAGCAAAATAAACCAAAGCTCTAGAATCAGAACGTGAGGCTGGGAGATCTGTCTATTTTCGGGGGGAGGTTAAAAGAAAAAGGTACAGCTCCACAAGAAACAACCTATGTCACATTTCCATAAATTTGCCATTTGCCAATAATTTAGATCTGATGAAAAATTATTTTTTTCTCTTTTAATTGCAGACAGAATTAATCTATTCAAACACCAGTAAGGGAATTAGCATTTCCTTTCTGAAAAAATAAAAGTTTGGAGCTGATTCAAGTACGAGAGAAAAGGATGTCAGCAAGAAAAAAGAAAGTAAGAATCATGCAGGACTATAATGTGGCATATAATAAGCTAATTTCTTCTGGAAATGTCAATTTAATATAAACAGCTTAAGTATAATAGTTGAAGTATTTAAGTTTACCACAATGATGAATAATGATACTAATATGGAAATGCCTGATACCTAAGAGAAATATCACAGGTAAAATAAACTCTTATACAAGTAAAAAGTCTCATAAAGAGATTATTACTGGCCATCTTCTTCTTGAAAGTCATCATTTTAACTATCAAATTAAGTCCTTGGGTTTCAATGGCAATTGGGACCGGATTATTGCATCACTAAGTGATGTGATTGTAAAGCATGATATCAGTCCTGGCAAACCTAGCCCAGAACCTTGCAGGTTGTTAGGTGGGAAGAGGCAGGAGTCCCAAATAAGGAGAGGGGTTTGAGGGGGTACCACGGCAAGCACTACAGAATGCGGTTGCGTGCATGCTATGGAATGCAGGAACTGATTTTGCTTGTGGAAAGCCAGCAGGGAAGGTCACAAATAGTGATCATATAAGTATGAGCTGGTTGTCAAGTGCCTAAGTCACAATCACATGGCCATGGAGTACTGGAACAGCTGATCCTAATTCAGCACCATCGTAACTTTGAACAATAACTTAATGAGTGGTCATAATTGAAGGATTGCCTGTCCTGCATGTATTTCATGTATCAAAGTCACATGTCTGATGTGAAAGCACTGCAAGTCCCAAATTCTGAACCAGAATTCTTGAAAGATGAGAATTCTTGAAGTTGCAATGCTACCATATCTTAAGATCATTGAGTTGGGGGAAGTTGGAGTCAAAGGAATGTAAAATCTGGACCAGATAGCAAAGATGAAGGGGGGAAATGAATGTACCAGAATATGAAGAAAGGACAAGAGATGTATATGAAGAGAAATAGGAGGCACAGGAAAAAACTTAAAAGAAACTAAAGGTTAAAGGGCAGCCAGTTTGTTGTAGTGTTTAAGGCACCAGAATAGAAACTGCATTGACTGTGAGTTCTAGTCCCACATTAGGCATCAAGCCATCTGGCTGATATTGGGTAAGTCACTCTGTCATCCTAGGAAGAAGATAATGGCAAACTCCTTCCAAAAATCCTGTCAAGAAAATTGCAGGGATTAGTCTAGGCAGTTGCCAGGAGTCAACACTGACTTCAAGGAACATTCAGTACACATTTTTAAAAAGGTTAAAAATAGGAACAGTGGAACAAAGTCTGAAGTCTTAGTTAGATTTGCTCTTGCCTGCCCATGCAGCCAATTTTTATGCTGTATATTGCAAAATAGTTTCCTACAAAGCAGTAGACATTTCACTAGCAATCTACAGAGTCTACATGTGATTAGAATTTTAAGAAAAAAAGACAAAAGACAAAAATAGCATACTAGAATTAAGTGACCAATAAGAAAATTTTAATATGTACATGATTATTACAAATGCTGTTCTTTTATTGGATGCTTCAAGTAAACATTTATCATGTTTCTTATCCACAACTGATCAGGAGGAAAACATCAACAAGATTAACTTGCTTCAATTCTTCTGTTTGCTAATATATATAAAATTTACCATTTTAGAAAACAATTGATCCAATAGTCACATATTCTACTAAGGTCTTAAATCTATCACTAAAATGTAATTTGAGTTTAGCAAGTATTGTACACTAATATATAAATTTTAAAAGTTCTAAAAAAAACTTCTGAAACAATAATGGAACCACATCCAAACTGCACACAAGAGTCACATTACACACTTTTCCTTTCAACACATATAGGCAAATTTCAATGGCACTGAATGAATGGTGGGTATTTTTTTTTTCCATTTAATCATGCCCAGTTCTCAGAGAGTGCCAGGATAGGTTTCTGCAGCTTTCTTGCAAGATTTTTCAAAATGATTTGTCATTGCCACCTTCCTAGGGCTGAGAGAAAATGACTGGTGCGGGATCACCCAGCTGGCCTTGTGCCCAAGGCAGGACTAGAACTCATAGTCCCCTTATTTATAATTTGATGCCTTAACCACTATACTGGTTCTCAAGTAACGAAAGTACAGCCCTCTTAAATTTATTTCTATATTCAGCTGTCAAAAATAAACTTTACTAGGTTGTGATGAGACTGACAGAAATAATTCACATTTTTATCTTAACTGCTATTAGTCTCAACTTTATACAGGGCTTATATAAATTCAGTATAATAATATTTCAAAAATCAAATATATGAGCTATTCAAACACTGAATTTCAGGTCTGATCTACCAGCATGAAAAGAGAAATTACGTAACCTACTTAAATGGGAAGGTTGTAAGAATAACTGAATACTTCAAATGTTTGAGCTGATAATGAAGTATAAACAGAGGGGAAAAGACCACCTCGTATATCACAATAACTAATACAATTTAATTAGGCTACATCTATCTTAGGGGGGGAGATATTTTTCATATAAAATAGCAAGGCAATTAATGCTTTCAGGGACCATTCTACAAGACATGTGAGAAGATCATATCAATGCATGACATAAAATTATCCCTGAAAACATGTCTGAAAAAAATCGATATTTTTGAAGAACTTAACTTCCCCCACAAAAAAAAAAAATCTGATAAATTAGTTTCTTTTATGGCAACATCCAAAATGTGATAGCTTTTCTATAAAATGCTTTCTTAACATTAAATTTAACACAATAGGTTGATCTAATCATACAGGCATATTAGTCAAACTAGATAATATCTGATAAATTAGCTGGTTCTAACTTCATATTGAAAATGTGACATTGTATTTTGCAGACCAACTACGGAACAGCAGTAGAATTATCAATAGTTGAGAAATGCCAATGGACTTGAATTGTTAGAGCAACAGACTATAAAAGCAGATTATATAAATATAGCTTTGCCATCCCATTTTCAACATTATTGATTTAAAATGCTTTAACTCGAAAAGATTTCCCGACCTCCATTTTAGAAGCTCATCTCCAAATATGGGTTCAGATTTTTTATAGTACTATAGTTTGCTTGTTTGAAATTTTTTTAAAAAGGAATGCTGATTTCCTACTGATGACAATATATACTGTACAGTAGGTATGTATTTCTAGACAAACCGAGTTTACTTTCAGGAATCTAACCTTTTGTCATGCCTCTATACAATAACAACTACATCAACAAAAACACAATTAAAATTTTAAGTCAGGGAAAAAAGGAGCATAACAAGATAATATGCTAACCTTTAGGAAATTAAAGCTCAATTCAAGATTAATTCAAGCTTTTCATGCTGAACGTCATAATATAAAAAACAAAATACTTATTCTAGAAGCTTTTGTTACAGAGAGGTTCAGCATATTAAATGTAATAAATAAATAATCCCACTTACAATTTCTGGGGGATCATTCCATTCTTCATATGATGTGGCAGCATATGGATAGATCCGGTCATTGATAATCTTAAGAGTTGCCATAGCAATAGCTTTCATTGATTGAAAGTAAGCCTCCCAGAACCACCTTGCCTGCAAAGAATAATTAATATTATTCCACACTGGTTGTTTCCCAGATAGCAAATTTTAGTCATTAATATTTCCATATTTCAAAAATGCATCAGAATATGTTCAGAAACGTAAGTTGCCGGTATAACATCTTTTTATTTTAGGTGTAAGGTATGAAGCACCATAAGCAAATTATTTATTGATCCACAATTGCCAAGGTTTGAAAAACACCATTGTCAAGTTTCTTTTGGATTAATGTCTGCCATCTTGTCTTGTATTATAGGGGAACTTTTTTCATCTCTTCTTTTATGTATACAGGTAGTCCTCATTTACTGGGGACTGGCAACTCCATTGCTAAGTGACATCATCATAATATAAAATGTGTACAACTTACAATACCACTTTGTCAGTTCCAGTTGGGGGTCATTAAGCAAATCTCCCATGGTGATTAAGCATGATGTCATATGTCCACAACTGGCTTCCCAACTGACTTTGCTTCTGGAAGCCGTCTATGAAGGTCAGAAATGGCAATCACATAACTACTGGACACTGCAACTATCATAAAGGCATGCCAATTACTAAGTGCAAGAATTCTGACTAAATGACTGTGGGAACATTGCGACAATCGCAGCTTTGAGGGACAGTTGTATGCCTGCTTTTCAGCACGGCTGCAACTCTGAATGGTCACTGAAAAAGTAGTTGATACAATAAGTGGTTTTATTACAGGACTCTCAGAAGCATGTTATAATGCTCACAAATTACAATGAGGGGGGTAAAATCTCTGGATGCCACCTTTACTTAAACTATGAGAATATCCAGGGCAGTGTTTCTCAACCTTGGCAGTTTGAAGATGCGTGGACTTCAACTCCCAGAATTCCCCAGCCAGCGTTGCT
>JANHFR010004097.1:29102-42363 GCA_032468015.1 Mimophis mahfalensis
AAACAAGAAAGTCCAGTTGCCTCCTGAAAAAGCACCTTTGGGACAACCATGACCTGGATGACTGAGAATCCCTACAGACTATTCTATGAATGGGATAGCTATTTCAGGGGGTTTGTATCTGAGCTAAAACTTGCGTGTTTAATCTGAATATGGAACAAAGTTAGATTGTTTTGTTCCAGACACCAGCAGAGCCATGGTTATTCTGAAGTGAAGTGTTTTCGGTAGGAGCAGGTAAAAACCAAGGGTCTCAGTAGCAATAGCAGTTAAGGTGACAAATGAATGTGAGGTCACTGGGAAGAGGAGGAACACACTGAGAACTGCTGAGAGGAGGTGATAAGGGAGGAGCGGCATGCACACCATAAAATCATTATTATTATTTTATGGAGTGAGCAGAGCAAGGCTGGCACATGTCATCCTTGTAAATTTCATACTGGCTGAAACCCATAATTTGGGTTTTGCTTCTGCTGAACCACAGCTGTTCCAGAAGTTTGGCAGAATTTCTGGTACAGAATGTATTTGTTTTGAATGTCAAAAGGTTTTTCATTTCATGCACCTTTGTTTTTTGTACCTGCTTAATATAATAAAGGAGAAAGCCTAGAATACAACATTTTCTTTGTTTGACTACAATGTTGATGAAAATTAGTTTTCAGTATCTGGATAGTATAATGGAGAAATCCAGAAATGTAACTTCCTTTCTTCTGCTATACTATTGATTTCTTCTGCTTAACATTACATTTTGTTTTCATGCAACTCTTTAACAACAGAAAAATGAACTTCCAGGAATTCCCTAGCATTTTTGGATGTAGCTTGGGCTACACTGCTTAGTTTCCCAGCTGAATCCATGGTTGAGGCTGTCCACATGTCGTAAGATGTTCATGAATTTTTCTGCTAATCTTCTGAATATCTGTCCTACATAGTAGCTGTTACAGTCCTTACAGTGTATGTTGTACTATAGATGACTCCTGCTTTTTGTTCTTGAGCTACTTGGCCTTTTGGTTTACTTAAAATCTTTTGGAGGGTTTTAGTTGGTTTGTGTTGTACAGTGATGTTGTTTGGTTGTAACAGTCTGTCGGCTGTTTCTGTGATTCTTTTTTAATGTATTCCTTTTCATAGCTTGTGTTGGTTATGCTATAGTGGGTTGAGCAATCTGTGGTCTAAATGAAGTCCACAACTTCATCAAAAAGTGCCTGACTATTCAAGCAGTCAACCCAGTACAGCTGAATATTCTTGTGTATCTTGGAAATAAGACAAAGAGATTTAGTCTATATATTTTTTGATATTTTGCTCTGAGTCATTCAGTCTCCAAATAAGCCACACAGCGATAATAACAGAATGTACCTCTTCTAGTCCAGAATTTCAAGCAACAAAGAGATAAATGTATGTATGTACCTCTTCCAGTCCAAAACTTCAGAGAAAGGAAGAACATAAGAATCTGCTATGACAACAGGGATGCAACCAGCCTGAAGAACATCACTCAAAACCGCTTGTCCTAAACGTGCTCCCCGCAGAACAATACAGAATGTGGCTTCCTGTGGACAAAGAGGCACAAAATAGCCATAATTGTTTTTCTGTTATCTTATTAAATTAAAACAAATGCCTGGCTTATTCACCATCTTATGTTTAGGGAAGTGGATTTCATGATTATACAATATAAATCAAATACATACCGGGTTTTCCTTCTTGTTAATTGCAACTTTGAAATACTAAACTAGTACCCCAACCATCCTTTTCCAGGATTATTTCAGTCTTTTCAAGTAACGCCATTTGTCTTTCAGATGCTACTATCTCATCACTAAAAAAAAAAGAACCCCAAATCTATGTGGCAACCATGTATACCAGAGTTTCCTGTATTAAACATACTGCATTTAAAAAAGATCCATAAGGTGCCTCTAAATGTGCATTTTTAAACACATAAAAGAGTCAGGGCTGCAATGTTGAAAACATAAAAAGGGCAGTTTGGTGTAGAGGTTAAGAATCGGGCTATAAACCAGGAGACTGTGATTTCTAGTCTCACTCTGGGCCATACTGCAATAATAATCTTAGGCCATTCACTCAGCCCTAGGAAGAAAGCAATGGCAAATCCCAAGCAGGCTCTAGGGACAGAAACTATGTTGAACGTACAGAAGCTAACACTCAATTACTTTACTCAGATCCAGACCCTTCATGAAAAAAAAACAAAAAACACGTTCTGCTCATGACTCATTTACCTGACTCAGTGAATGAGTCTTGAGCAGAGGCACATTTTTTTCATGGAAGGTCAGGATGTGACTTGAAACAACTGACTGTTTTTTGGAGTTGGGAGAAGTTGAGATTTCAGTAATCTTTCCTTTTCTCTCAAGATTCTGCTCCAGAAGATAGCTCAGAAGCATATAAAAAGTGAGGCAAAGACTAGGTTGGAAAGATCCGTCAATTCCATATTTTGCTAGACTCTTTATTTAGCTCTCAGAAACTTCTGCTCACCCATAAAACTTTTACACTCCTAGAAGGGTAACAACACACCAAACTCATCATGTATCAACAGCGAAAGGCTGAATAATAAATCTAACGCTTCAGATATTTCTCTACAGAAGTCCTCATATTTTTAAAAACAAATCATACTCTCTTGTAACCAACAAGAAACGACAGGAGCAAAATGGTGCATTACCTCAAGGACCTGAGGGTAATCAAATATCAGGTTTTTATGGCAACGTTTTCGAATAAATGGAATGCCCTCTGAAAGGTTGGTACACTTGTCCAAGATTAGCACAGATTCTGTATTCTCTGCTTGCAGAGCCTCCAGTTCTGAACGGTATTCAGGATGAAGAGCAATTTGGGAGGAGAGGAGAAAATATCTACGGAGACTGAAGAACACACAACGGTTGGAACAAGTTTAGCAGTGTATTCATTAGGTAATTGAAAATGCACTTCTCTTTATGCTGCCAAGGACTTTGGCATGGTGGCATGGTGGCAGCATAGTGGTTAGAATGCAGCATTGCAGGCTAATTCTGCTGCCTGCCGATTGCCAACAGTTTTGGCGGTTCGAATCCCACCAGGCTCAAGGATGACTCAGCTTTCCATACTTCTGAGATCAGTAAAAGAGGACCCAGATTATTTGGGGGAAATATGCTGATTCTGTAAACCACTCAGAGAGGGCTGTAAAGCACTGTGAGGCAGTATATAAGTCTAAGTTGCTACACAAACATAGTTTTAAATATTTGTTCTCCTTCTTTGGTTTTTGGTGCACTAACAATATGATAGTTGGGAAAAATTATGTATCAGCCCAATTGTGAAAACATTATTAAAGTAGTTGAATAAGCAAAATGCAGTGGCTAGTGCAGTAAAAAAATACATTTGATTTTCACACCGAGCATAATGTGAGCCACTAAGATCAATGAATCATGAATAAGTATGGTGGGACTACTGGCAAACCATCTCACCCTCTGAATTTAACTGGTGTCATTCTCAACTGATTCAATTCAACTTATTTTCAAGGATGCACTGAAACACATTCTACAGTTGCACCATTATTTGAATAGTAGCTATATTCAAATAAATAGAACATTCTCCAATAAATATGATAAAGATTATATTTAAAGGTGGTTTTGAAAGGACTAACATAACTTACATCATATTAGCCCTGGCTTTTTACACTTTCTCTTAAACTCTTTTATTATTTTTCTTTTGGTTAGATACCAACTTGTAAATGTTATATGAGCAATAGAAGATGGAAGTTGTCTTCCTGGTTATAGCTGAACTATTCCAGTTTTGTCCAGCAGTACTTCTATTCCAAAAACTAAAAACTAACTTTTAATCAGGTAATTAATTTTTTTACAAAAAATATAGGTGGCAAATGTGATCTATAAACATAATTAAAAATGTATCATTACCATCAAAATTGAATACATACTAATTCAAACATAGATGGAATTACTAATATTTAATCAATATCTGAAGTTACAAATACAGTAAAAATTAAGTTCTAATGTTAATAGTTAACATTTACAAATTACATTGCTTTAGAAGCAATGTAATTTAATTTACAGAGCATTGCCACACGACAATACTATCAGCAGTCACATGTTTGTCTTATAAAGTGGTTTAGATTGTTGTCAGTTTTGGGATCGTACCATTCTGATGGCATCTTGATTCTTCTTGAGAAACTAGCTCAGATTGAAATGATTTATAAATTTCGTAAACAAACCAACACACTAATATATTCTCAAAAGACCACAGGTCAGCCTAGAAAAGACATCTATTCTTCCCTCCAGGCATATGAAACTGATTTAATTTAAGGCAGATCAGTTTTCCATATAACAGTGGATTGTCTATGAAAATGGAGAAAGATATCAAGTACCGTATTTTTCAGAGTATAAGATAGGCGGAAATGTCTGTGCATCTTATGCAGCAAATACAGGCCCATTTTTGGCCTCCCAAAGCCTCTGTGTGTCCCATTTTTGCCTTCCCCAGCATCCAGAAGCTCTCTGCAGGCCAGGGGCGCAGAGGCTTTCAGAGGCCAAAACGGGCATGTTTTTGTCCTCCAGAGTGCTTCTGGACACTGGGGAGGGCAAAAACGGGACGCGCAAAGGCAAAAAACTATTTTTTTCTGGTTTTCCTCCTCTAAGTGCGTCTTATAGTACAGTCTGTTTTATAGTCCAAAAAATTCCTATTCTGTCATCTTTCTTTAGCAGCTGTCTGTTACTTAAACTTACAACTTTATAAGTCACCTATAGGCAAATATTTTTAATTGTACTAATAAATGTCACTGCATTGATACTCAGACTCATGTAAAATATATTAGTAAATTAGGTTTGTAACTACTGGCACTTAAAAGTCAAAATTTATAATAAAATAAAACTGAACTCATCATTTCCAAAATAGTTAAAATATGAAGCAACGAACACGAGTATTAACTAAGAGGCACATGATTGAAATCATTCTTTCAAAATGACCTATCAAACCTGCCCTAAGAGAGAACGCTGTTTCCAATAAAGAGATGAACCACTCAGAATAAGCACCTCCAAGTAGGAAGAAGCGAGATATTCCTTCTTTCATGATGTATTTTTCAGATTTAAAAATCCCACTGAATAATAATGAAAACTGTATTGAATATTTACACTTAAACAAACAGAACTATAAGCCAGCAGACAATGTTCTTCATCTATAATTCATCACTTGCTGCTTGTTATTTATTATGTGTCTTTCATAGGGCTACATCAAAGGTAGAAAGCTGTAGAGCAGTAGAGTGAAAAATAACTGAAATTGCCTCAGATGGAATTAAACTGTGCAGGGCTGTATGAAAATGAAAATACTTTATACAAAATGCAAAAATTTTAAATTTACATCTTAACATTTCCGATGTAAACTTCTTTAAAAATTTTGTTGCGGCACTTATCCTTTGAATATTATCTTCCCAAAAGTAGATTAGCCCTGACCCTACTGGCTTAGACACTTGAACGAGTGACACTGTCAGTGCATGATTACAGTGATTTGTTGTTGGTTGCTCTATTTTTAGTGATTGTTTTCATGTTCTTCTGTTTAACTGATTAAGCCAGCCAGTCATGAATTTAAGACAGGTAGCCATATAAATTGAAATAATAAATAGACAAAATAAATAAGCTGAGAGAGCCAGTTTGGTGTAGTATTGGTTAAGGCATCAGCCTATAAATTGGGAGACGCTGACTTCTTGTCTTTCCTTGGACACGAATTCAACTACAGATCTTCAGGCCTAGAGAGAAGTCAATGGCAAACCACTTCTGGAAAACCTTGCCAAGAAAACTGACTCAAAGGCATAATCTTGGCAGACTTGAACACTGGGCGCTATCTAACAAAATGAAACTCAATGATGAAAAAAGTATGGTTCTACATTCAGGCAAGAAAAAATGCACAGGTACAGTGTACGTGGTACCTTGCTCAACGGTAGTAACTGGTAGAGGGATCTTGGAGTCCTGGCTCATTTAAACATAAGCCAGCAGTGTGCTGCAGCTGCCAAAAAAACTCAACACAGTTCTAGGCTGCAGAAACAGCATGGTAGAATCAAGATCTACCACTTTACACCACTTTATAATGCCTTGTTAAGGACACACTTGAAATATTGCATCCAGTTTTCGTCACCACGATGTAAAAAAAGATGTTGAGACTCTAGAAAGAGTGCAGAGAAGAGCAACGAAGTTGATTAGGGGACTGGAGGCTAAATCATATAAAGAACAGTTGTTGGAAGTAGGTATGTCTAGTTTGATGAAAAGAAGGATTAGGAGTGACATGATATTAATGTCTATTGGAAAATAAATTTCCACATTTGTCTTATTAATAATTTATTCTTCAAAGAACAGAAGAAGGAATGAGAAAACGAGCTTTCCTTGATACAAACCTGTAGGAAAAACTTAGTCAATAAAGTGAAAACAACAGGAACAGTACTGAAAATTGATTATGTAATACTGGAGCTACTGATTTTAAAGCAAAGTAAAGCCATAGGTAGTAAAAAATATAATTTTTTAAAGAATGGATTTTAATAAACCATAGTAAGTAGGATTGGATGGAAGCAGGAGTCAGCATGTTTCCTTTCTGTCTATCTGGTTATTATTTTTTTCTAAAGCTAACAAGGAGTTCTTAAAAAGAAGATACGAAAATGTTGTTATAAATAATCCCACTGAAAGGAGGGAGAAAAAAACAAAACAAACCGGTGAGGATGCCCCAGTACTATAATGAAGATCTGAAAACATACAAAGTCAGGAAGTGGAAAGCGGAACAATTCTGTAAGGGAAAAAACAACAACAACACAGAGTTTGGAACTGAAAGTAGTCAGAAGTGTTAATACTCAGAATATTAGACCCAAGACCCAAGACTTGGCGAAGTATGTTAAAAATAAGGGCTTCCTCAGTTATAATTATTAGATTTAACAGAATACAGAGCTGGAAGGGGTCTTAGATGTTTCCTAATCCAGCCCTCCACTCAAGCAGGAGACCCTATACCATTCCAGACAAGTGGCTGTCCAGTTTCTTCTCACAAGCTTCCAGTGATGAACCCACAACTTCCATCAAAACAAAATGAAATGAAAAGTATCTGTATGCTACCTGCTCAATGCAAAATGTTAATAGAAAAAAAGCTGTTAGTTACTCAACTCCTATTTGACTCCGTTTTCTCCAATAACAGAATGTGTACAATTATGAATGAATAGACTGAAGCATGAGATGGATAGAATTTCTTTCAAGAAATACCCATTTACTTTGAATGAGTTTAAATCTCCAGAATCTGCTGAATTACAACAGAAGTTTGCTGATGAACCACTCAAATGGTTATATGTTATCCTGGACAATTCACGGCAAATGAATAAAGGGCAAATAGTGTTCCCACTTTCAAAATAAAGGAGGGCAGAGAATCCAGAACTTTCAGAGTCAGTCATTCTGGCATAATATTTAAGAAGTCTGGATTATATAGAATATTTCAGCTCTCCTGAATGTATGGAGGAGTATCAATATTAAGAGAATTTTACCAAATTTTACCAAATTCTGACTTGGCTGGCTGAATTTCTTAGCACTCTAAGCAAAATCACAATTAACATTTCAGCTTACCCTTGTCCTTTATTTTGCAGTTGTACTTCTGCAGATAGGGGGCTATAAACCGGAATACTGACATCATACCCTTGCCGATACGTCCATGTAGAAAAGCCGCCTCCTGCCAAGAGAGCTCTGATGATGACAGAAAGAAAATTCCAGATTCACACATTTTTCATGTTCATTCATTCGAAGGATTTAAATAATCAGAGTGGTATGATAAAGTATAGAGCAGAAACCTACTGATTGAAAGACAGTAAATATACAACCAAAGACAATGTATCTAAACCTTAAGCCAGAGATTCAGGTTATCAATTTAACTGAACGTTTTTTATTTCTTTCAACTTCTGTGAATAGTAGTTAAATGAAAAGCTGTATATTGGTAGTTTAATACAGATAGTTCTCGACTTACAATAGTTTAATGACCATTCAAAGTTAACGTCATTGAAAAAAGTGACTTCTGACAGTTTTGCATACTTACAACCTCTGCAGCATCCCCATGGTCACATGATCAATATTGAGACACTTGGCAATTGACTCATATTTAATTGTAGTGTCCTAGGCTCATGTGATCACTGTTTCTGACCTTCTGACAAGCAAAGTCAATGGAGAAGCCAGATTCACTTAAAAACCGTGTTACTAACTTTACAACTGTAGTGATTCACTTAGCAGCTGTGGCAAGAAAGGTGGTAAATTGGGGCAAAACCCATTTAACAACTGTTTCACTTAACAACATAAATTTTGGGGTCAATTCTGGTCATAAGGTCAGGACTATCTGTAAATGAGCATGAAAAGACAGCAAATTTCCAATTTGCAAATATTTTAATTGTCCCTTTCAAGAAAGAAAATAACGTGACCTCTTGCAACATCAAATTCCACCCAGTACTAGATACATCCAAAATCAAAACATATGCTAGATTAATGGAAAAGAATTTAGTAAGTAGAGATTTTTTAAAATAATTTAGTTATTTTTCATTATCTATTTTTTAAAAATTATCTTGTCTATCACGAAAAAGATTCTAAAGCAAATGGACTAATATTTATATGAATAGTGCCTAAGAACTGAACCAGAAGAGGATTTCACTTCCTTTGTCTTAAATTCAGGACGCTAAACACAAAATGGTAAATAAAGAGTCCACCAAACTGTATGAAATCTGGCTGGCTTCACCATCTGTTAAAATAGAGCATTCTCACCGTATTTTCTTAATAGAATAACTTACGTCAGGAAAGGAAGGGAGAATAAATCTACTAATTCTTTTTGATATTTTAGCAGCTTCCAATATAAAATATTATAAAATAAAATAGGAAGGGGGGGTTGTTCGCCACCCTGGTTTGCTTGTAAAAATAACAAAGGCGAGATACAATCAAACAAATAAAGAAAAATATTAATGGCTCCAGGACACTTCTGAGTACATGCTGAAGTGCAATACTTTCTCTCCTACACATTTGGACGGTTCCAGAAAAGGCTGCTTTGGAATGATCTTTTCTCCCCACCACGCTACAAGGTACCATATGTTTCACACATCAACATTCCAATTCATCTTAGGGAACACGGACTAGTATGCGTTCATTTCTTCCCTTTAGATCAACATTCCCAACTTCAGCAATTTTAAGATGTGTGAACTTCAACTGTCAGAAGTCTCCACTAACATGCTCTAGATAGTTCAAGCAATGTATACAGTGAACCAGTATAATGGCAAGGTTACAGAAACAAGGTGAAAGATTTATACGATCTGCAGAAAAATCAGAGTATTATAGGAAAATCAATGTATGGAAACATAATTTATGAAGATTTGTAAAAACATGATAAAAAGAAAAAAGAAACAAGGAAGACTAATTAACTGACACCAAATACAGACAAGATGGCAATAATAGGGATGTTAAGAGCAGACAAAATATCAACAGTCTGGATAATTCATTGGTCTAAGTAAGTGAAATGTGGGCTAATATCTTTCACACATGCTCCTCCAATATTCTGAAAAGTTAGGGCATTACAGGAGTTGAAATCCAAAATATATGGAGGGCACCCAGGTTGCTAATTTTACTACTATCCCCACTCTCAGAATCAGAAATATTGTCTGAGACAACCCTTGGACCACACCTGGCTCAAGGTATTTTTAAAGCTGAGACTGAGCCAATAAGTATGAATTTATAGGGCACAGGTAATCTTGTAATAATTACTCATCCTTTGGCAATTTCTAATTTGGATTATTACAATGGGTTTTACATATATGTGTGGCTACTATAAATTAATCTTTTGGAAGTTTCAGTCACTCCACACAAGGCAATTATATTGTTAATGGGAATTCATTAGTATGATCTCATTATGATTGTTTTATTACAACCACTGACTATTATTTTTTTAACTGCATTTAACTTTAGAAATTCTAAGCAACTTACACAATTCATAAATCTAGTTGCCATAATGTAGCATTTTGACACAGATTTAAAATTTATACAAATTCGTGAAGATTTATAAATGTGAAGTTTTATTCGAGGCCTGGCTATAAATCTCAATTCTTCAGACACTCAATCCCTCATTCAAAAAAGTTTTTTTTTTTTATAACAGATGCTTCTCAACCCATCATAGTTAAGTACTTGCTTCACTGCTAGCAAAACCGAAGACATGGGTAGGGAAGGGGAAAATCAACCTACTGCAATACAATATACCAACAGCCTGCCTTATATGTAAGTCTGTTCTAAAACTGAAATAGTATTTTTATAGATAAATGGTAATTTGAATGCTTTTTTCGTACAAATTAGGAGATATTTGCTCAATGTTTATATAACACTTCCATCTAGACTGAAAACTGTTGGTTTCCACTTCACCAGCTTCAAGTCTTATATGGTATTTTAAAAGATGGTTTAAATTTCATGCTTTGAGAAAGCAGACTTACAATTTGTTAGCTGTGAGTGACACCAAATGTAACACTTCTTCTGAGAGAACCAACAAGGGTAAAAGATCCTCCCTTACCAACTAATATGTATCCTCAACATTTGTTTAAAAAAAAGAAACCACAAATCTTTGGACTAGACCCAGAGTGTATATTTGGGATGAAGGAGAGGAGAATTGTGCTTTTCTTTATATAAATTTTGTGACTGCCATTCAGTCATCCACAGTCCAAAAGTAGAAGACAAACAACCTGTATGTTCCTTGTCCCCTGATCACAAACTTGCTAGAAAGGTTTGGCTACCTATACTTGAAAACAAATAAACACATCACAAAGACTTTTGGCCTGCATTTTGTTTATTACTATCTTTGATTGTTTTTAGGAGGACTGGAGTGGGGTTTGGAGGAGAAACAAAATCCTTAGGACTGCAAAACAATAATACATGACTGCCCTCTGCAGGCTAAACATGGTCCATCTATACATAGGATTTGATTTTTTTTTAATTAAAAGTTCTCTTTTCAGTTGTTATATTTAAGTTCATTACTAGAAACATATGTTGCATTGATCAGGGGTGTTTATTTGCAAAAAAAAAATAACATTATATTTCTAACATCTGTTTACATTTACACCTATTGTAATTATCCATACCAGTGCATATATAATTTTAATAGAAACAATGCAAGTAGTACCTTGAAATACATTTTGATATACATACTGGAATTTAAAAGTAATGGACATCACTTAAATCAGAGGTCTGCAAACTGTGGCTCCGGAGCCACATGCGGCTCTTTCGGCCCTCTGCTGTGGATCCCTGTTGGCTGATCCGACCACTGACTGGCCCCTGCCCTCTCATGCCCTCCCCTCCCCATCACTCCTCGCCTGGCCTGAGAAGGTAAGGGGGATAGTATGGGATGGAGACTCACTCCATATTCCAGAGCAGGAGGCAACTGGATGGGAATAAGTGATGTGAATTGGCCACGCCCACCCGGTCATACCAGTTGTTATATTATTGGCTCCCAGTGTTTTCTGTGGGAAATGGGTCCAAATGGCTCTTTGAGTGTTTAAGTCTGCAGACCCCTGACTTAAATCAACTTCACTTTTAGCTGAGAACAGCACTCAGTCACATATTATCTATATAAATATAATGACATACTAAGGATAGCTGGAAACACTCCCATGACTCATATCTAAGGGGCTTTAAGTTTTGAAAGGTTTTACTTTTCATCTTCAATAAGAACATGCCTTTGGAACACCAGTAAATTGGAAGAAATAGTTTTAATCTAGATTCAGCAATGCTTTTAGAAAGCAGCAGTGATACAGAGATGGTTTTTCCTCTAGAAACAGTGAAGGAGGGGAATAAAATCAAGCAGAAAAGTAATCTCATTTATAGAATATTCCAAGCCAAGCTTATGAACAAAGTCTTCCACTTCTTTACCTAACTTTCTATAAGTCACCTAACCACTTAAAAAAAAAAGACATAAACAATAGTGAAAATCACCTACCTGTCCCTTGGAACATCTAACGCTGTGTTATAGTCAGGTGGTCCTCCAGGCAGCATATTGAACAAGAGATGATTGGTGCCTCGATCCCAACTAAGATGATAAAGGAAATGAAAAAAAAATCTGAGCACCACACAGGACAGGCATTTGAATTTTGGACATAAAACAAAAAGCAAAGCAATTATAAAACAAAACAGCTAATTAAAATTAAAATATCCCAGCTATCTTTATTTGTCTGATTCTGCAACAACTAATAATTAGTCTGTTCTCAAACTTATACAAAACTATCAAGAAAGCATAAGAATCCAGTTGAATTAATTTCTAGTGTATTAATACAGGACCATAGGTTTAAGTATTAATCTTTGGGGGGAAAAACACTCAGTAATTAAGACTGAAAAATTCACTGTGATTCAACATCAAAACCTAACATGATATTTATATCCTGGCTGTCACATTTTCTCAGAACCTCTATTCTTGAATTCCTATTTTAGTTGGAAGTTACTATAAGGTTTCTGGAGGGAGGTACCGGGATAATTGTGCCAAAGCCTGAGCTGTTTCTTTGATGCGCAGTGTGTTCTGGTTGAGAACATCAATGGATGGTACAAATAGACAAGCACGATTGATGTCATCTGTGTAGAAGTCACTATCAGAAATTGCAGTTAATAGTTCATTGTATTCCTTGGAAATGGTGTGACTGACTGGCATGTTGTATTCATCCACATACTTCTTTAGGGAATAAATATAGACTTTGATCTTATTCTTCGGATTGAAGCCACAGCGATAAACATCAAAACATGTGTGCATCCTGCAGCTAAGATCTCCCCGTTCTGGAATGGCACTGTCTGCAGGAATTTTGATTATAGGTACATCATGAATGCTGCGCTTCTCAAGGGTCCATTCATTTGAAGACTCAATGGAGTGAGGCCAGAACTGGAACATGCCAGTGGCAATTAACCCCAGTAGCACAACAGAAAATAGAGCAATGTAGTAGATGCGATGTTTGGTCTTCATTCTTGGGATGAGGGCTGGACCCCGAGTATTGTATTTGACTGACGCACACATAATGAAAAGAAGCCACCTTCCCACAAGCTTCTGTAGAATAGAACACATATAAAGAAAAAAAGGGAATATTTTATTATTAAATCAGTAAAACACATTTGTGGATAAAATAAATACTACATAGGTGTTTCTACTCTACTCTCCAATTTCTGCTTTCTTTTTTAAAAAAAGCACTTCTGATTTTGCTTGCTAGCTGATTACCCAGTATTGCCCAGGTTTTCTTTTCTTTTCTTTTCTTTTCTTTTCTTTTCTTTTCTTTTCTTTTCTTTTCTTTTCTTTTCTT
>JANHFR010004098.1:153968-164686 GCA_032468015.1 Mimophis mahfalensis
AATGAATGAATGAATAAATAAATAAATAAATAAATAAATAAATAAATAAATAAATAAATAAATAAATAAATAAATAACAGCATTACTTCATACATAGAAGGGTCAGCAAGAGGCTGGCAAAGATCTTCTTCCCCTAGTAACAGAGGTAGGAGTGAGGCCAGCTTGCACCGATGAAATCATGAGAACATGATGAGATAGAGTTATCTGGAGTTCCCCTAAAAGCCCTTTCCTGTGAGAAAAGGTGCAAGGAGTTAGATCATAGGAAATATCATGGGGCTGTTGTGGCTCAGCACAGGGGCCAGGTCTGGGGCTCCCTGAAGAGCGTTTCCACGGGAGGAAGATTTGAGGTGTGCCTTGCCTTCTCTCCCATAAGCCAGCTCTCCAGGGAACCATTTTGGTACCCCCAATATTCCTACAAATGGTCACTAGGGGAACTGTTGTAAGTAGAGTGCTACATGTAGCAATCCAAATATTCCATTTTCTAGACCAAATCAGTGCAATAATACAATGACAGAACCTCACAATTAGATTGGGCATTGACTTGCATATGCTATTGGTTATGCTAGTGAGAGATTTCTGTATCTATATTAAATAACCCCCAATTTCAAATAGTGTTTTGCTCAAGGTACTGTTATATATTTTATATATTCTATATGAGGCTTTTAATGGAGGTGACTAACCCAAAATTTGGCCTTGGGAATAAAGATGCTAAAAAAAAAAAAAAAAAGGATTATATTGGCCTAATTCACACTCTTTTAGATAGTATGCAGATCAGAACACGATGATATTTCAGATGATATTTCCGATGGCAAATTTATCATAATTTTATATTGCATGTCTTGTTACAATTTTTAATTTTCTCTTTTTGAAACTGTAGAATAATGGGAGAAGTTTGATAGTGGCTTTGGAAACTTGAACTAAACCTGACCAAATAAAACATACTAAGTAAGGAAAATACATAAAGGAATTCCACATCCCATAGACTCTCAAACTGTATTTTTAAAAAATCTTTTGAGTCAAGATGACCCATGATCTCACAGTACTACATATCATAATCTAAAGGTAAAAGTAAAGGTTCCCCTTGCACATATGTGGTAGTCATTCCTGATTCTAGGGGTAAGTGCTCATCTCCATTTCAAAGCCAAAGATGAAGTGCTGTCCAAAGATGTCTCCATGGTCATGTGACCAGCATGACTAAAGGCTGAAGGTGCACAGAATGCTGTTCCCTTCCCACCAAAGGTTGTCCCTATTTTTCTACTTGCATTTTTACATGCTTTCGAACTGCTAGGTTGGCAAAAACCAGCTGCCTGCAATTAGTGCACATTTGAGTCCCACCAGGCTCAAGGTTGACTCAGCCTTCCATTCTTTCGAGGTAGGTAAAATAAGGACCCAGATTGTAGGGAGCAATAAGCTGACTTTGTAAAATGCCGCTGGTGGAGGGGGGAGCCATAATGAGCAGGCATATGCATGGAATGAGGGCTGTTGCTGAGCACATTGTAAGCCGCCCTGAGTCTTCAGAGAAGGGCGGGATATAAATGGGATTTTAAAAAAAGCTCACTTTGTTACGCAGTGCTTGGGATTCAAACTGCTGAATTGCTGAACTTTCTGAACGACAAGCTCTTAGCCACTGAGCCGCTGTGTCCCTACATCATGATCTATGCTTGTATAAATATTTCTGCAACCAAAAGGGATGGATCAAGATACAGAAATCACAACATATATCTTTGCTGGAATGGTACCATGGCTCAATGTGAAATCAAAGAGCAGAAAAAGTGACATATTGACAGGCTTGCAAATATGCTCTAAAACAATGGAAAAAGAGAAGTGTTCTTATTTATTGGATTAAACACCATGCTTAAGTCTATATATGTTCAGTGTTTTCTAATATGCCCACTCAAACAGAGATAATATTACGCTAAATGTCAGCTATTATGTCCTTTTCAATTTACTTTGAAAGATATGAGTAGAAAGTCTTTGAAATGCTGAGTTAATTTCACCCAGTAATTGCTAGCATTAAAAAATATGCTGAAACTTGTGGCCTTCTTTCTATTGCTCTGGTAATTGCTATCCTATGTAATATACCTTTAGATGAGTTACAGAATTGCATGTAGATTTGCCCAAGGAATATTATGTTGTTGTGTTCTCATTGCTAATTAATTAATTAAACAAATGGAACCAAATTCCACCAATCTAGTTCCTTGTAATAAAGGAGGAAGGGAAAGGAAAGGAAAGGAAGGAAAATGATGGGAACCCAGCAATAATATTTGTCTAAGGTACCAGAAATGTTCAAGTGAAATCAGGTCAATGTATATACTAGCTGATAACCCAGGTTCACCCGGGTATTTATGACAATGCAGCCCACGTTCTTTGGCTGATTTGCATGCCTTGCCTCTATTGGCTGGAGAGACTCCAATTTGCATGCCTTGCCTGGTAATCCTCTACACATGCTCTGTACAGCTTGCCAGTGAAATGTCCGTGTGGGTGTCCACTCTGGCACCCTTTTGGGGGATAAAGACTGGTCAACTGGGTTCCTGGCCCACGCTCAGTGCTCGTGTCCGGAGTTCAAAGTAGGTGCCTGTGAAGTTTGGGCCATTTTGGTGCATGGGTGAAAGAGCCTATTCGGGACCTACCCACAAACACTGACACCAAACACTATTCTTTTATAGATATAGAAGATATAGAAATCTGAAGAAGCTCCAGAAAACTTCTGGGAAGTAGGATGTGTTCCTTAAAAGTTAATTGTTAATATTTCAGCCTTGAATAAAATAATTGCAGCCTAATAATTGTTAGAGAATCATTTATTTATTTATTTATTTATTTATTTATTTATTCATTCATTCATTCATTCATTCATTCATTCATTCAATTTATATATTGCCCTTTTCCCGAGGGACTCAGGGAGGTTTACATTTAGCCAATTTTTTATACTTAGGTGAATCAGAGTGATTGGCAGAACTAACTGGGAATTATAAGAGTAGTAAGCAGATGATAATTTAGCTTACTGTGCAGTAGAGGTACTTCTATACAGATTTTCCTCTGCATTCAAGAAGATAACACTAGTCACAACATACACAGCCATGAAAGTGATAAACACAACAAATGTACAAATGACTTCAGATGCTCCCTTTAAATCATGAAAACCAATTAGGAACAAGTCAAGTATATTAAAATTATTCACAGGCTAATATAATCCCATTGAATCCTTTCTTGGAAAGAAGATGTATGACAAAAGGCTAAAGTCCAATGGCTTCCTTTAAATGTAATATTTTTGTTTTCTACCAAACAAGAAGAGGGTGAATTATATCAGATTTAAAATGGAATTGTTTAGTGGAGGAACAGCAAAATACAATGTGAATATTAAATAGAACTCAGTTTCTTACCCCAAAAGAAATATATGTGGGAATCCCAAAGGTGCTTTTTCAAGAGGCAACTGGAGTTTCTGGTTTTTGTTTGAAGGTGTTTCGTTCAGGGGTGGGTTTCTACCGGTTCCGCCTGGTTCAGGTGAACCGGTTGTTAGGATTGCTGTGGGTGGGCAGTTGGAAGCGGGCAGTTGGAAGTGGGCCCACCCACCTGCCCATGTTTCTAAGCCTTTATCGCTGCACAAGTGTTCTATTAAGGCCAGAAAACAGCTGAAATGTGGCAGAGGCAAAAAATAGCTCAGATCGCCAATCAGCTGTTTTTCAGCTCTGGTGTGCCTCTGGCAAAATGCACACACAAAGCAAACTGGTTGCTGTGGAAACCCATCTCTGGTTTTGCTTCTCATCGAAGAAACTTCTGAAGAAGCTTCTTGAATGAAAAGTGAAATGTCTTAAAAAAAAACCCCAAAAAACCTAAGAACTCCAGTTGCCTCTTGAAAAAGCACCTTTGCGACAACATGGCCTGGATGACTGAGACTATCCATAGACATCTGTGTGGGAATGTTAATCAAGTCCTTTCCCACATCTGCCCAACTTGTTAATTTTACTATATGGAGTTATTTCTCTTTCCACTCATCTGTAAATTTGAGGGTGAGTATGAGATATGTGTTTCAAAAAAGAAGGCCTCGATTCACAGGTTTGATGACTTTTAAAGAACTATCTATAAGAAGTATAAATACTTAATACATTTCTACCCAGATTTTCTGGTGTATTGAAGAAGATAGCACTAATCACAGCACACAGCCATGAAAGTAATAAACACAACAATGTACAAATTACTTCAGATGCTCCCTTTAAATTTCTGAAAACCCATTAGTGAGAGATAAAGTACATTAAAATCATTCATAGATTAAAACAATCCCACGGAATTCTGTCACTGGAAAAAGGATGTACAACAAAAGGCTAAAGTCCAATGGCTTCCTTTAAATGAAATGTTTTTGCTTTCTACCAGACAAGAAGATGGTAAATTATATCAGACTGAAATGTGGAGGAACAGCAAAATACACTGTGGATATTTTATAAAAGAAAAGCATTGCTATGATGGTAGTGGAGCGCCAAAGAACTCAAAATTCTTTTCACTTTTCATCGATGTATATAAAGCAGAGTGTGCCAGGCGGGCGGGCGGGCGTTGTGCATGTATCTGTATACACTTTTTAATGTCTGCACCAATGTCAGCCAAACTTGCCACAGAGGAAGTTTAGCCTCCTGTGACAAGCACTTGGGGGGGCGGGAGAAACACTGTCCGAGGGGTCTTTGCCCCCTAAAAATCCTGCCAAAGTTCTGGCCCCCAGGACTTCCCTCATGCCTGGCTTAAGCTCTTTCCTTAAGGATGCCACAAGGGGGTGCCAGAGAGCAGCATCAGGCTGTGGCTAGGCTGGGATGAGATGAGACCTTTGGAAACCTTAGGCAAGCAGCTGGCTACAGGACATTCATATACATGAGGTGAGGGCTGAGCAGGGAAGGAGGAGGTCTAGACCACGATGATATGGCCTAGATCTAGACCAGGATGAGGTGAGGCCTTTTCACACCTTAGGAAGGCAGCTGGCTCCAGGATGACTATACCCGAGCAAAGCCGGGTAATCACCTAGTATTATAATAAGAATTTCCATTAAAATCCTTGAACAATTCCAGAAGGGCTGAAATTTATATTGGGATAGTGTGGCATTAGGCCAACTGAAGATAGAGAAATAATTACAAATTGTGATGTTACCAGAAATTTATGTGGCTTCTTTTTAGCCCATGTCTGACTCAAGCAATAACCTTAAATGGGGTTGCTAAGTTTGTGGACATGCACATTGTGATACAGAGGATGACTACAATAGAATTGTCCCAAAACTTGCCATGAAATAGTAAGGAGAACATTGCTGTGATAAGCCTTTCTCTCAAGTTAGAAATATATAGTTTCTAAACATAGTTTCCAATGAGCCAGGCACATGAGTCACTCAAATTCTCAACCACAGAAATCTGTATCTTGTATCAGAATCAAAGGAGAATATTAACCAGGTCACCAATTCTTTTGATCTTTAACCAGGTTTTCAAGAACATCACTATTTGGCCAACTCAATGAATGGAGAAGAAATTGAACAAAACCAGGGCTTAAATGATAAAAGTTAGCAGATGGCTGCCACATAAGAAGATACGAAGAAGGTTTCCCTGATCCCCCATTTTAGCTCCCCTTTAATTTCAAAGAATTTCCTAGGTACTGTTTGCACATCTGCCCATCGTTTTCATTTTAAGCAATAAATGTTTAATGAAGTTTATTTTTTAAAAAAAAAAAAAAACCTACATATGCTCAGTACATGTCTATGGACCAATCAAATCCACAATCCTCTTTTATTGTTTTGTTTTCTGAATGCACAGTGAACATGATGCCTTGTAGGTGAGAACGAACTTATAGAAATCTATCATCAACCTGTATCAAAAAGGTACAAGCAGAGAAGTTATCACAGCATTTAAAAAGCCAGGTACTCTAACAGAGAAAGATATTATCATCGCCTCCCAGAGATGGCTATACTGGCCAGAGCCATATATTTCCAAGATTAAATTTATGGGATTTTACCAGCAAGATATTACTTGCTTGCCCTTAGATTGAAAAGCTAATAGAGAAAAAATAATGGTATCTTTAAATACCACATTTTAGGGATGTATCTGGAAAGGGCATGAGGGAGGAAGAAAGGGGGTGAGGGAAGCTCTCAAGAGGTATCTGTTAACTAGCCCAAGGTATCCTGAGAACTTTCCCTCTTTTTAAAATTAAACATCATGGCAAAGATGATCAAAGTCACACATGACTTACTTCAAGAATTGCTTCATCTGAAGGCATCACAGATTCTCAGAATTTAGCTGACTGACAAGTTGTGAAATAGTGGTAGCAATTAAAGGCCAGGACTACCCTTCGTGGGACTGCAGAGACATTGGTGATGTGGAAGACAAGGGAAGAGAAGAAAACTTGTGGGGGAAACAAGAAAGAACTCGAGGTGTTTGAATTCAGGGGACTTTTGACCAGTGTCTCTCTCTCTTGCTGTTACGCTTTCCCACTAAGCCACTAAATTATGGAAGAGCAACGAGATAAAGGAGATATAAATGGAACAGCAAAGCATTCTAGGCCAATGGCCATTTAGCTTCTTCCCACATAGAATGGTAAAAAAAAAAATAAAGGTGAAGATTTAAAGGATAGGGATCGTTTGCCATGTATCTGTGGTAAACAGGACATGGATCTGCTCCATTCAAATATAAAGTATTTATTAAAGAAATAAAACAATAAAGAGATAAAGCCTTAACTAAGCTATCTAAGTATATTCCATGTGTGCAAGTAAGTAGTGTGTGTGTGAGAGAGAGACTTAAAGTGAAAGTGAAAGTGAAGGAAAAACAAAGGGTTGTACTGTAGGAGGGGCTTCTGCTTTGACCTCAACTATTGGAGGAGATCAAGTAATTATTGGAGGAGGTCAGACGGCCACTGAGTGCCTTCAGTGTAACTAGAGTATGACTCAGCATGTCATGGCCAGCAATATTCTAACAAAAGATTCCCCTCGTATGTATGTGCCAGTTGTTCCTGACTCTAGGGGGTGGTGCTCATCTCCATTTCAAAGGCGAAGAGCCAGCGCTGTCTGAAGATGTCTCCCTGGTCGTGTGGCCGACATAACTAAGCACCGACAGCACATGGAACGCTGTTACCTCCCCCCCAAAGGTGGTATCTATTTTTCTACTTGCATTTTTACATGCTTTCGAACTGCTAGGTTGGCAGAAGCTGGGACAAGTAACAGGAGCTCATTCCATTATGCAGTGCTTAGGATTCGAACCGTTGAACTGCCAATCTTTCTGATTGACAAGCTCAGCATCTTAATCACTGAGCCACCGCATCCCTTACATAGAATGGTATCTACCCTTATTTTACTTCACTGGTCTCATAAGTGAGATGGCAAAGTCTTTTCCTCCACAGATCTGGCTGCCTCTCAGCTTCTGTTTGAGAGAAGGCAACTGGTTCCTTCAGAAGAGGGAAGATAATAAGACTCTGTTCATCCATTGTAACCAATTTTCACAATTTCCTGTTGGCTTCTCCACTCAACTATGGATTTATCCAGATTTCATGTTGACTAAAAGTGAATTAAAATGGCACAAGACTTTTTTTTTTAAAATGCAATTCCACATTCTGAAGCCTAGGAAGAAAGAGCTAGTGCTTGAATTTTCTATTTTTATTCCCCCCCCCTCACTATTTCATTTTAATTTTGCATTATGTATCCTATTATATAACACAGCATTATAGAAAGGCACTATTTAACTATGTATTAATTGCCTCTTAATGCAAACATTCTACCGAAATTCACTGGAAATTTTTCCTACTGACCTCAGGCATTAATATATTAAAATAGAAAGCTTTAATTGGTCAAATCCAAAATCCAAAATCAATTCAGAGTACTTTGGGCCAGTTCTGTGAGTCACTGAAGTGTTTCCGTCTGAAGGAACTGGATTAAAATCGCCACAAGGCTCTTTTTTTATATGATTCAGCATTTGAAGTCTAGTATGAAGATTCTGCATCTGAAAAAAAGAATGGTTTGTTTTTCACGGTTTCCATTTTTCTGCACAATGCTAGGGCTGGAGTCTGAGAGGGAGAGGTCTGGTGGGGAGCAATTGATAACTGCCTTCTAATCACAAGGAATTGTTTAACAAGAGCTCTCCAGTAACAATGCTGTGACAGGAAAACAATATTTTTCAAATGAATAATTCTGTCTAAAAGCAAAAGAGCCAGGACTCATCTCCAGTTTTATTTTTTTTTAAAAAAGAATATATTTTAAAGAGACTTATCTACAAAATGCTTGCATTGATCGTTCTGTAATTGGGACAGATTTCTCACTGACTGACATTACTTCAGATCATCAAAAAGAAAGATGAAGAAATCACATTTCCCTTCACACTATGTAAAAAAAAAAAGTCCCACACAAAACTTTTTTCATATATCTGTTGAAAATTAATTAGATTTGTCAGTGCTGTACTATGTGGTATACTACGCTGTACCGTCAGTGCTGTACTATGTACTAGTGTTGTACTATGTCTGATTATATCATGTAATCTATATCTATAAAACAGAAATGTGGATGTGTGGGTTTGTGGGTTTGTGGGTATGTCCCAAATAGGCTTTTCCACCCCACTCCGGAGGCAAACACTGGGGGAGGGGGATCCCAAATGCCTTTGTGCCTTTGCCCCCCCAAAAAAGTGGAAACCCCCCCCCCAAAAAAAATTCACTGCCAAGCTGTACTGAGCATGTGCAGAGGTTTACCAGGCACGGCTGTAAATCGGAGGCTCTCCAGCCAATACAGGCAAGGCATGCAAACTGGCCAAAAAACACTGGGAATTGTAAGCTGCAGCATTGTCATAAATACCCAGGTGAAGTTGGGTTATTGGCTTGTTGTGTCTAAAACTTACACTGCTGAAGGCTAAACCTGGCAATGTTGGAACTCTGATGCTTCTTAGACCAGATAAACATATTGTGTAAACATGGTGCAGACAGATGCTAATCTCAAGGGTGGGGAAGTAATGGACAAAAATTCTGCTTACTCAAAAGGAAAGGAGGAAAAGTCATGAAAATCAGAGCTGGGAGTTGATAAATATATCTGGCATGATTTTTCTGTTCTTTGAGAAGTTGATATTCTAGGTATATTTGTTTATTCCATTTGTAGGGCTATCCCCTTGACACCATTGCACTTGGGTAGGCAGCACACATCCATATCAACAACTCTAAAGACAGGCTCATTTAATGGAAGGTCATTAAGGTCAGGGTCATTTGAATCTCAGAAGGTCTCTTGATGCACAAACCTGGTTGAATGATCGACAAGAAATGGTTCCCGTGTCCCCTCGGGTAACATTGTTTAATCAGGAGGAACCAAAGCATGCCAAACAGGTTGGATCTCATGGAACAGGCAGACAATTGAAGACAAGTCTTCCTACTTTTATAAAAGATTGGAAAGTCTTTGTGGACTTTTTCCTGAAACTGGAAAAAGTTTTTCTTTTAGCTTCTATTGTTTTCAACATCTTTTACTCTATCCTTCTTTTTTCTATACTATTTCATGTTTAACTTCTAACTTTGTAACGCAGATCTTTAATAAAAGTATTTAAAAAGAGAGATGGCTGGCCTTGCAAAGAATGCAGCCCTATACCTTGAAAGGTGTCACTGGTGATAACCAGCATCGTGAATTACCCTAGAAACCTACTTAGGCTGTTGCAGATGAAACCAACTGTGGTTTCCAAGTAGTCTGCAAAGACAATTTCATTGTAATAATCCCCAATCCCCAATAATCCATTGGGGAATGATCAAAGCATGAGTGATATTGAGCAAAGTCTCATGATCCAGATATACGTTTAATTGATACCAGTAGCAATAGCAACAGCATTTAGACTTATACAACATTCCAGGGTTGAGAAAGGTTGAGCATCGAAGAATTGAGGCCTTTGAACTCTGGTGCTGGAGAAGACTCCTGCGAGTCCCTTGGACTGCAAGGCTATTGAACTGGTCAGTCCTAGGGGAGATCAACCCTGACTGCTCTTTAGAAGGCCAGATCCTGAAAATGAAACTCAAATACTTTGGCCATCTCATGAGAAGAAAGGACTTACTGGAGAAGAGCCCAATGCTGGGAGCGATTGAGGGCAAAAGAAGAAGAATGGGACGAGAGAGAATGAGGTGGCTGGATGGAGTCACTGAAGCAGTCGGTGTGAGCTTAAATGGACTCCGGGGGATGATGGAGGACAGGAAGACCTGGAAGAACATTGTACATGGGGTCACGATGGGTTGGACATGACTTCTCAACTAACAACAGCAACACTCCATAGTGCTTCACCAAAGATGTGTTATGCAAAAGCCCTCCTAGCTACAACTGTGATCTGATATTTGAGCAGGAACCAAGAGGATATTCCCTCACCCACCAGTTATGCATAGGTTCTGTCAGGGGCAATGTAACTCCTTCCAGAACCAATGATACAAAATAATCAGATCTGAGGTCCTAAAATCCATAGGTGCTCAGTCTTGCTAGGATTGATCCTAAAGCGGTTACACTCCATCCAGACCCCCACAGTTCCATGTAGACACACACACACACCAAAGACCCCACACACAACTAAGAAAAATCCTTGATTTCATCATTTGGTGAACCAGGAACTAGTCAGTTAATATGTTGACTGATTGACCCTATGCTGTGGGATGATCTCATATACAGTGAAACCTTGGTTCACAAATGCTTCGGTTCACAAACAATTCAGTTCACAACCAAAAAATCAGCTAAATGTTTGACTCGGTTCACAAACAAATCTTTGGTT
>JANHFR010004100.1:29680-41625 GCA_032468015.1 Mimophis mahfalensis
CAAAAACATGATGTGTGGAGGCCAGGCTGATTGCTGCTCTGGTGGTTGACAGCCAGCTGGGAGTCGGAGCACAGTTCTTTCCGGTTGGTATTTATTTTGATTATAGAAGCTGCTGCCTTTTCCATCCTCGGCTTATACTTGAGTCAATTAATTTTTCCAGTTTCCTGGCCTCAAATTAGGTACCTCGGCTTATACTTGGGTCGGCTTATACTCGAGTATATACAGTAGAAAGAAAAAGACTACCCACCATTCACAAAGTGCATAGCAAACAAGTGAAAGATCTGTTAACTGCCATGAATGTTTTAACTTCCATCCTATCCAGCACACTATATGAAACCAACCAACTAATATATAGCACAGCCACTATTATAACTGCAGAACTGGGTTATAAAATACCAAAAAAGATACCCGCTGAAACACCAAAGTGGAAAATTCAACTTGAAAATAAAATGAAAGAACTATGAGGGGATGTCAGCAATTTAAAGTACTTGAAAGAACAAAAAGCTGAAAAATAGTTTATGCAAAATATATAACCTGGAGGAAAAAACAATAATGGAAATCATGAACTAAAACAATGTGGAATAGCAACAGCAAAGAAAATTTGCTGAAGATATAATCAGACAAATAAAACAATATCGTGAAAGTATCCAGTTCAGAAGAAACCAACACCTCTTCTACTGGTCCCTTGATGAAAGTCAAGTCCAAACTAATGTTCACCCATGTAAAGAAAAAAACTTCAAACTTTTGGAAAGAACTGTGAAATACAACAAAACTGCCTCCTGGATCAAAGATATTTAACAACAAACAACATGAAACAAAATAGAAAATATTTTAATAACAACTGACATGCTTGCAAAACAAACAAAGAAGGTCAAGAACTGGAGTGCACCTGGCCTGGATGAACTGGATGGATACTGGCTAAAACATCTGACCAGCCTCCATCATTGCATGGCCACTCAATGTGATGAAATGCTTCAAAATGCAACAAGCCAAGAATGGCTAACCCTTTGGCAAACGTACTTGATCATGAAAGATCAAGAAAAGGGCACAGAACCAAGCAACTATCGCCCAATTACTTGTCTGCCAACTTTGTTCAAACTTTTTACAGAATACTAGCAAATTGAGTGCTCAGTCATCTGATGGAAAACAGTTTGTATCAGTCGAACAAAAAGGAAATTATTAAAAAAATCAAGCAGAACAAAAAATCAGCTGCTCAAATGGTACTAAAAATGCAAAATGCAGAAAAATGAATTCAAATATGGTGTGGATTGATTACAAGAAGGCACTTGACTCATTACCCCACAGCTGGATTAACACCTGTCTGGAAAACTGGTATCAGCAAAAATATTTGTGCAGTTTTGAAAGCAAATATGGAAAAATGGAAAACAGTTCTAATAGCAAATGGAGAGAACATGGATGAAGTCAACATCAGAAGAGGAATCTTCCAGGGGGACTCACTTTCACCACTACTGTTCAACATCATATTAATGATTTAAAAAATGCATGCAAAAAGTCCCACTGGACTTAAATCAATACTCAACACAGTTCAACTGTTCAGCAGCAACATCAAAATCTGTTAAATTATCCATGCAGCAAGGAAAAATGCAAAAAATAGAAGGAATAGAACTGGCAAATGGAAGAATAGTGAAAGCATTAGCAAAGGATGATGGTTACAAATACCTAGGCATATTGGAACAGATAACATCTTGAATGGAAAAGTCAAAGAGTCAACACAAAAGGAATACATCAGGAGGGTCCGCAAAATATTAAAATCAAAGCTGAATGCTGGAAACATAATTAAAGCCATTAATACATGGGCAATTACAGTGATACTCAGCTGGAATCATCATCTGGACTTTGGCTGAACTGGAAAACTTGGACCAGAAAATGTGCAAACATTTGAATATGTACCATGCTTTACATTTACATCGTGACACTGACAGGTTGTACCTGCCAAGAAAAATAAGGGCAGAGGAATATTGCAAATGCATCAAACTTAGGAGAAGAAAAGCAAAGTTTGAATGGTTATGTGAACCAAAGTAAAGAAAAATTGCTGCAGGCTGTGAAAATGGAGAACATTATAAAAACAACAGAAACAAAGTCAGAATATAAGGAAAAACAGCTGGATAACCAATTAAATAGGTGGACAACCAAAGCTTTGCATGAACAGCACTTGAAAAACATTGAAGGAAAATGTGATGAAAGGTATATAATTTAATCTTGAATTTAATTTGTTTTAAATTTTTATATTTCTTGTTTTTAATGCCCTGTACACTGCCCTGAGTCCTTTTTGGAAAAGGGCGGTATATAAATGTAACTAAATAAAATATAAACAAACAAACAAACAAATAAATAAATAAATAAATATAAGAACAACAACAACACTGGAAAATCAATACTTCCTGCAGTTTTGGATAAAAAAGATTGAATGAAATAAAACAAAGTAACAAAAAGGGGAGAAAATAAAAATATTGCACATATTTTTCTTTTGTTTAATAAAGACAAATAAATGATATCATCATTTATAAAAATTATCAGTAGATTCAAGAACAGTGGATAGTCCAACGATTATGAACAGAAGAATCTATTTCCTTTTACACAGATATGTTACAAAAAACTAGAAGTGATTGCAATATTACATCTATTTTGAAATGATAAATTAATAATTGGGTCATCGTACCATTTTTAGAAATCCTAATTATAGTACAACCAAAAGCATTAGTGTCAATAACTATATGAAGTTTCAAATATTTATTACCCATTCTCTATGAAGATTATGTTCATACAAACTTTTACTTTAGGGTTATTTTGCCAAGGATACAGCGACTATCAACATATTCTTCTTTGGTCAGGATGTATGAATATAAGAATTAGTGATTAATAGCCATAGACCCTGAGATTGCCTCCAACATTAGCTAATATTAGAATGAGAAGTATGACTTCTCGAATAGTTGTAGTTTTAAAAGCAGCGGTAACACAGAAAGCCTAGATACTATATGACAGTTAGAACAATTGATCAGTGGAACAATTTGCCTCCAGAAGTTGTGGCTGCTCCAACACTGGAAGTTTTTTAAGAAGAGATTGGACAAACATTTGTCGAAAATGGTATATATTGTATAGTGGGCTTCTCTAGGCAAGACCCAGACCAGCATAGCTACAACAGTATTTATTGACTCAAAACGAACTGAGGAACAGCAGGTAGCCTGTAATATATTCTCTGGGCCCACAGGGCCTTAACCAATTATAATACTTGAAAAAGGCCACCCAAATATGCATGTTCTAAGTTTCCCTCCAAAACAGTTGGAGCTAACAGTTAGGGTCATATAAAGGTTAGTTTCACTTTAGCAGGGGAACAATACATACAATATGAGCCAGGTTTCCTACCTGAGCAGAGGGTTGGACTAGAAGACTTCCAACTCTGTTATTCTAATTCTAATCAATAGTAAGCTCTTACTGCATCAAGATTTGCACAATTTCCCAAAGATACAACACTGCATATAGTAAACTAGTGCATTTTCATCATGTGCAGTTTTTGGGTGACCAATGAAGTAACTCATCATATGTCTGAAGAGATGCAGCTTAACCATTTCAGGTATCTATGAAAATGTGTTACTGATTGATCGTTGAGATGCTCCTGGTCAATGAAGATGCTGAAGCAAATGCTTTGAACTGCAATCTTGTTTATTAAGAGTAAAGAGTACAAAAATAATAAATGGCTAAGAGTATTGCTTTAGGATAGATGCAGACATGCAACATGCATGTCTGCCTTGGATCAAATTTCCCTGGGGGAAATTCATTTTAAGTAATAGGAAAACTAGCAAAGTCTGTAATAGAACAGAAACAATGATTTATTGGGCCTTGATTTGGAGTTACAGGCATGTGGGTGAAACCCCTCCTTTTCCTGTTAGATGGTAAGGTGTGAACATTTGCATGCTTCCACCTAGTGATTGTGTTGAGTGAACACCATAACTAGCACATGTTAATAATTTACTTAACAGTTTCAAATTATTCTGCTGAAAATAAGCCATTTTAACTCAAAAAAAGTGATGTTTGAATAGAAATGAAAGAATGTATATACCACTTTAGAATGCATAATATCTAGAGAAACAGACTGATCTCTAAAATTCACATTCTAAGGTAAACCAGTACCAATGATTGTCCTTTGTAATGTTTCAAATTTTACTCTGCAGTTTTTTCTGTTAGGAAGATCAACATTTGTGCTTCACTACATACCTTATTACAAATTCTGTGCAGTATTATCCCCAGATGATTATATTCCATCAATTTGAGGAGGTGGACAATGATCCACAAAAGTTCCTATAGTTGTGAATTTGTTACTCTTATAATTACTACTAGACTTTCTTTTATTGTTTATTAATATCTCCCTTTCTGTTAAAAATTAAATCAGGTTTCCTGAAAATAACATTAAAAAGTAAAGGGAGATAGATTACATATGTATAAATTAAGCAAAACACATATAACCAGAGGTGATATTCAGCCAGTTCTGACAGGTTCCGGAGAACCAGTAGCAATAATTTTGACTGATTCAGAGAAACACGTCTGATCGGCTGACACTGTCAAATATCACTTCTGATAGGCTGACATCATAGCCACGCTCACTAAGCCATGCCCACAGAACCAGTAGTAAAAAAATATGAATCCCACTACTGCATATAACCATTTGTATAATTTGTAAGACGCATCTTTAGATATTTTTGTAGTAGAAACACTGGATTTAAGATTTTAAAAATGAGAAAATAATAAGGTGCATTATGCTTGTTATTTCAGCACGGGAACATTATTTGACAATAGTTCCCTGGGGGAAATTCATTTTAAGTAATAGGAAAACTAGCAAAGTCTCTAATAGAACAGAAACAATGATTTATTGGGCCTTGATTTGGAGTTACAGGCATGGATCAGAATCTGTGGCCCCAACTCTCTGAAACATGCTAACCCTATATATACGGTTGGGGTTTCCCATCCAGCTTTTGAGAAACTTTTTTAAAAATCCCACCTTTTTATACAGGCCTTTGATGCTTTTAAGAACTAGTGGAAAAGAAGGATGGGCATTTTTAATTTGTTTTATTGATCTTGTTGTTTCCTGATCAGAGTCATGCACCTGGGGCAATTCAGAAATTAAACTGTGATCACGTGTAGGTACACAATTGCTATAATTCTCAACTACGAATTTATCACTTCAAATCTCATTATTGCAATCACCTGTTGTTTTTTAGGCCATTGAGCAGGGGTCTTCAAACTTGACAGGTTAAAGAGCTGTGGACTTCAGTTCCCAAAATTCCTCCCCCAGTCATGTTAGCTCAGGAATTCTGAGAGTTGAAATCCACAAGTCTTAAACTTGCCAAGTTTGAAGACCTTTGCCATTGAATATTCAGGCAAGGCAGGGGGTGAAAAGGTAGGTTTAAGATGAGAGTTGCTTATTGCTGAGGGCAGGTAAGCAAGATTGATCAGTAATTGATCAGCTCCAACCAGTTGGATCCTTCTTGCACTTCAGTTTTCTTTGTCAGCTACTTCTAAAGATAGCACTAGCATCATCAGCAAGCACATAACAGCACTTGATAAGATTCAGAGAAAAGGTCCAAATATATTTCACAAAATTACTAGAACGTTAATCTGCAAGAGCTAGTGGAAAAAGTAAAGCAGATGTTCAGATTTTTAGACTGCAGGCTGAAAGTCTGAACAGGTTGAGGGGGTTAACTCAAGTAGTCTTCAGGGAGAACAATAAAAAAGAAGGAAGGAAGGAAAAATACAGGAACGAGAGAGAGAGAGGCATTTACTAGCGGTATCAATGGAGCCAGAGGCTGATGTATATTGACTTTACTTATAATAGTAGCGGCTTAAAAACTATATGTCTGAAAATGAGCAGTGTAAGCCAAAATAGAAAAACAGAGAGAGAACATTGTCTAGCAGGGGAGGAGAAACAGGGGAGGCAGAAATGCAATTAAAATGAAAGGTCAAGGAGAGATAAAATACAAATGCAGGAAGGAGTTGATTAACCTATATATAAATATTGGCCCATCACCACATTAGAGCCTACATAATTTGTCTAAAGCTGTATTCTACAATATCTTGTAGTGCAGATTTAAAAAGAGAAAGAATATATATATATTTTTCCAGCAGCATGGTAGCAAAGAATGCATATGAGAGGAAAAAAATAAAAGAGGTTTAGCTCTTTTCCCCCTTTGGAGTACAAAAGGATGATAATTCTTGAGAGATTTGGCATCTGTAGCTTTCAAATAAAATGAAGTCTATTTACACCTGGAATTCCATTCTTTTCCAAATGGTGGATTTTGAGCCATGCTATAAAGCCTCAATCATAAACACATTCTTAGCACTTAATGTACTCCAGAACAATCCCATTCATTTCTGCAGAGCAAGCTATTCAGCCAGCAATCCTATGCACGCTTAACTTGGAAGAATTTTACTTTTAACATCTGAAGTCCTTCTCAAATGCAAATGACTGCATTCAGGGAGCAGTGAATACAGCAGAACCATGAAGTTTATCATGGCAAAGCTCATGGTATCCTTCTCTTTTAAAAAAATAAGCACAGCACAGGAATGTTAGAAATTAATAAGGCTTTTTTCTTCCCTTTTGTTATAGATCTGGATGCTCACAGAGAAAGGGCAGGGTTGCTTTTTGCAGATGGAAGTCTTGTGATATGCTATCAATGAACAAAAAGTATAGTATTACAAATTAAACTTCTGATTGTTGCTTAGCAAAAAGCAGTTCTCATCAGATATTGATTATTGCATTAAATCAGTGTTTCTCAATCTTGGCAACTTTCAGATAAGTGGACTTCAAGTGCCAGAATTCTTCAGTCAGCCTGCTGGCTGGAGAATTTTGGGAACTGAAATCCATACATCTTAAAGAATTGTTAAGGTTGAGAAACACTGCATTAAAACATGCAGGGGAGGTCCCACCAACTAATGTATTGTTTGATTGTTATGTGTGTGGGTGTTGGGTCGGGTCTTTGGGTGTCTGTGAATTTTGTTGTATGTATATACAACAAAATACAATTTCTAAATTCTAAATTCTAATCTAGATAAACTATGGAATAACCTTTACTCTTTGGGATACTCAGGTATAAATCTTTTTTTTTTAAGCCTTAAATGAAAAGATGAAGTCAATTCACATGCAAGTAACAGGAATATCTATAGCAGGGACATCAAACTCATGGCCCATGAGCCAGATGCATCAGACGCTGACCACGCCCATCCCTCGTTTAGCAAAGGGGGAAAGGGTACAATATGTCACATGACGACAACATGACATCGCAAGTGTGACACCAGTGACCTACTGAGTGCAGGCTCTCTTGCCTAAAAGCTAATGACAAAATGTCATTGCTTTTAAAGGAACTGGATAGCCTTCAGAATGAGTATTACAGTGTGAGAAGAATTTGAAATTGCTCTTAGAATTCAAGATGGCCTAATCGAACTGGCTATGCTTGTATGGTTTGTTGGATCAGATGTGATGTCCTGACTCAAGCAGTGTCACTTCCCAGAAGAGCTGATTTATGATTTTGAAGCTGTACATAAATGGCAAATCAACAGTGCAAATATCTTGCCTTATTGTTTGGCAGCCTCTAGATTTATAGTTCCCCCCTGATCTGGATTGGACAGGCATGGATTGCTTAATCATGGTCTATTGATTAAGCCATGATTTACTACTTTCACATATCATATTTAAGTCATACATCACAGTTTATAACCATAATGGCTGGGTGCAAACTATTAGAGATTACTCCTCTTCCTTCCCCTGAGTCTGCTAATAAGATACTCCCTCTCCATTTTAAAGGGAAGAAGAGAAATATGTACAGATGGAGAGGTAATAAAACATCCAAAGTGTTTCATCTGAAACACTTTTATGTGATGTTACTGCAAAGTAGTTTCTCTAAAAAAGGTCAAGCATATGAACTGAATTATAGAAATCCAGGTTTATTTACAAACTCTCTTTTTTACACTGTATCAAATATACATTTCAGGAATGTAAAATGAATAACTTAGGGAACAACATAGTCTATAGAAATCATTATTAATCTAAGTTAATAAGCAACACTACTTCAAAATTCATGAAGAAAACAATTTGATGTTACCTTCCTCTGATTGTCATGAGAATATTCAAACCTTTTCCCCCATAGCCAAAAAGTCTCTGTCATTTTATGATATTTTTCTATTGCCACCATTTAAATTATTTTAGCCAACTAATCCTGCTTTATTCAGAAAGAACACCCAAGGTTTCTGGCTTAATCAGTGATTCATAAGAGAAAATACACTGCTGAGCAAAAGGTTACAATGCAATATTTATTTGTAGATAAGTGTAAAAATTTGTTGCAAGGCCAACTTTATAGCATGATATCTATTGGCAAAGTGTCAAAAAGGTTTTACTTCCCACACATTCCAAAAAGAAACAATTTTCTCAACCTTCATTCCCTGTAATGCTAAACAAAAATGGCAAGTTAAGGCCTGTTTAAGCAGTTATTTAAAGACACAATGTTAAACTGCAGCTTAATCACAATGGTAAATGCTGCCCGAGAATAGTTCTGTTAATTCCTGACTATTAACATTTCTTCCTAATTTTTGTAGGTTTGGAAATCACCCAAAGCATCTATGCCAAATCTTTTGGAAGCAGTGACTGCTTCAAAGTACTTTGCTTTTACCAAATGGCTTTATGTGTGGATTATCTACAGTTAGATCCATAGTTGAAGTCTTGAAACTTAATAATTCAAGTCCTAACAAAAGACCTAAGAATGATTAAAGTAACATCTTGTTAATTTTTCTGTATTGCAGGCTAGATCCCACAATACCATTAACAATGCTTTAGGTACCTGTTGTGGACACAACAGTACCTTGCATGAAAGGGTTGGTAGTGATGGATTGATGTAGCCTGGTTCCAAGGTGTCAGACACACTTGTTGAGCTAAAGTCTGTTTTATTTACAAATATTCCTAGAAGCCACGAGTGGCCAAGCTTACAGAAAAGAAACCGAAAGTAGTACATGCAGAGCATACACAAGCAGCAGGAGAAGTTTCTATACAGAGTGAATGATTCAGCGAGTGCCCTCTAGGGCAGTTGGTCGACCTTTTATAGTCTAACACTTAACTATGATTGACAGGTCATGAGACTGTCTTGTGACTAGGGTAGTTGGGCTTGCACCTGCCGGTGCCAGACTCCCTTTCTCCAAGCTGTTAGTTTGGTGTGGCCTAAAACATTGTCGGTCATTTTAAGTGCACCTTAACATCATACAAGAATTATAGTTTCTTTAATGTGAGAATGCAAAAATATTAACACATCTAAAAATACAGTGGAACCTCGGTTCATGAATGCTTCGGTTCACGACCAATTCTGGTTCTGAACAGAAAAGCCAGGCACGTTCTGACTCAGTTCCCGACTGAGAACTCAGCCTGTGAACAAAAAATGGCACGGAAAGCTTCCTTTCCACACCATTTTCCCTTCTGCGCATGCACAGAATTGCCTGTGCATGCATGGTGAGTGTCACTTTGGGTTGCAACCAATTTGGGTTGCAACCACAATCCCAGAATGGATTGCGGTCGCTAACCGAGGTTTCACTGTATAGGCAATTCCAAGCAGGGTGCTTTTTGGTTAAAATTAGTGTTCAAGCCTGGTAAATTCAGTTTTAGCTCATTGCACAGTCATCCATATACTTAGACCGGATTCTTATCCACCTATCAAGTCCTTCCCAAGAACCTCTAGGATAGGAAGCCATTGTTGCTTTAGGGGGTTAAAGATGTCACTGCAGGATGTAAAGCTGCCTTTTGCAATTGACCAATGGTGATTTTATCAATGCTTAATAGTGCTCAAGTGGTACTCCATTTGTATTGGGATTGCACCCAAGGGGCCTATTATCATTGGTATTGTAGGAAGCCACCTCTCACCAAGAGAATGAAATATTCTGGAGAATATTAAAAGAGGCAGAATATTATATTTCCCCAAAGGAAAAATGGAGAAAAATCTTAACAAAGGCAGAAAGCATGCCCAACAGCCTCCAGCAGATACTTGAAGTCTTTAGAGATGGATACTTTTTGTCTATTAAGAAAGACTGGGCCAATTTATTCACAAACAAACACCTTCAGTTCCATTAATGGCATTAAGAAGGACAGGACATAAATTTTCAGACATAATAGAATTAACCCACCACCATTAAAACAGCAAAAGCTCACTACATTGCACAACCTCCTGGAACATTTTAAACACAAAACCTCAAAGAATGTATAAAAGTCCAACTATCCCAACTCCATTTTCTCAGCTGTCCCAGAACTACATGCTGTTGTCAGTTCTGCTCATCAACAGAGTTCTTTCCAATCAGCCTCCATTTTATTTCCAGCACCTTTCTTCTGGCTTGGAACCAGACCAGATTTTTCTTCCACCAGTACTATCTTTGCTTTCTTTTGTCACACTTGTTCTACATCTATTTGCAAGTGTTCTATGTTTAGTGATTTTCACCAGTTATTTTTCTTCTATTCTGCTGTGTCCAGCTACTGCCAAATTCATTGTCCAGATTTTTTTTTGTCTTTCTTACAGACTATTGCTAAGTCTAGGCCTAGGGTGTAGTGTGGCAAGTGCTTCTCTATTTAAATTCTAAAATCCCAGAGCACTTTAGCTTCTTCATTTCCTGTTCTTGCTCGTGGGCAAGTGGTATTCCTTGCAGCCATTCCAATTCACCATTATTGCTATTTTGTCATGCCATTATTTGTAATGTGCAATCTTCTTACAGCAGCTAAGTAGCTGGTCCACTGTTTCTTCAGCTTCTTTGCAGAGAGGGCATTTGCTGTCTATTCCTATCTTAATTCCGGCTTTCTTTGTATTTGTTCTTAAGGCTTGCTCTTATGTAGCCTGAATGAGCCTCTCTGTCTCTTTTTTTAAATTTTCCATCTCTTATCCATTTTAATATTATTATTCCCATCTGGTAAACTGAGAGAGCAGGCTAAATGATTAAACTGTTCCAGAGATTTGAATCAGCCCTTTCATCTAAAAATTCATATAGTTGTAAAGGCATAATTACAGATGCTCAGAATAGGATTTTATCCACTGCCTATTTTACTGTCAGTGCTATCCACCACTTGCACACAAAGTGAAGAGGCTTCTCTGGACCCATTTCATCTGAGATTTGGACTGAGGTTGGTACAGGAATCACATTCATAAATGTGTTGCATTCTTTTGAAACGAGAAATTCTATCCATTAGATTGATTTAAAAAAAAATACAACCCAAATATATAAATATCAGGGTTTGCAAACCTAGCAACAAGCTAGCGGTAACAGAAGGCCATACTTCTCAGAATTTTATGAAGTGGTTTATAAACTAAAAAAAAAGTTGCACAAATAAATGACTCTTAAAGAAGTGACAAATAAAATATGGCCCAATATTTGTGTAGAAATTGGCTAAACTGAGCCAGGATTCAATGTTTTATGTGCATTTGAAAGATAAGGGTCACTCTTTTGAAGGTAGCAAAGTTCATATTTTGGATAGAGGGGACCATTGGTTTGAAAAAGGGGTAAAAGAGGCCATTTAGGTTAACAATATACAGCTCTCTCTCAACAGAGGAAGAGGGATAAGACACCATCTATCCTCAGTTTGCAATGCATTCCATTTAGCTGTTCTAAGAAGATCCTATACCTCTGATTCAGATGACCGTGAGGTCACAGATAAAACCTCAAGTAACCACTGTGGCTCACAGAGAGTGTTAAGACCATTTGACTGCACCCCCCTACACACAATCAGCCCATTTCCACCCCCACCCCCACCAAGTAATCTCAACTGTCAAAAACTGTCCATCCAGATGATGTAGGCATCATCCAGTACAACTGATGAAGCCTCTGGGATAGGAAGCAAAATGTCTTCTTCTTCTTCTTCTTCTTCTTCTTCTTCTTCTTCTTCTTCTTCTTCTTCTTCTTCTTCTTCTTCTTCTTCT
>JANHFR010004100.1:62363-73348 GCA_032468015.1 Mimophis mahfalensis
AGAGAGAGAGAGAGAGAGAGAGAGAGAGAGAGAGAGAGTGAGTGAGTGTGAGTAGTTAAAGAGTCCAGGGATCGGTTAAGGTTAAAAGAGGTACAGAAAAAGGAAAGTGATTTTAGTAGAGACAAACATTGTTTTGGAAATGGATGAAAAAGAAGTTTACAATAGAACAGGTGTGGCAATTAATTTTCCCAAGAGCCACAGGAGACATTTCTACTGTTGTGAAGGACAGTGCAACCAGCCCTCACCATTTGAAGGTGAAAATATAATGAATAATTGCATTCATTTATACATGCATATATAAAGGGCAAAAAACTTGAACAAGATCATGAATATGTACACTTTGCTGCAAAGATCAGTAAAGTAGGAAAAAAAGGATAGAGGAAGCTACACAAAGTCTGGCGAAATGTAGTGGATAACATGTGATCTGTTGCAAAGAATGAATATTTGCTGAAAGAAGCAAAAATGGTTATGTATAAAAGCATGCCTCTTTGTCCTTTATTGTATAATAGTGAGAGCTAGATAGTCAGGAAAAATATAAAAGCTGAATACAGCTGAAATAGGTTATATAAAAAGAATGTGTAGTAAACCCAGAAGTGATAGGTAGAAAAATACAAGTAGATGCTGAATGAATACACCTTGAATATAAAAAATATTACATAGGGAGCTATGATCAGTGTTATTTTGGTGCATCTCATTTGCATGTAATTATTTGTTTTATTACTATGCCTGTCTTTATTATCTGCCTTTGAAATAGGTACTCAAGGCGATGTCCATAGCACTGCCTTCTGATATGTTTTCCCACAGCAACCAACTTTATGAGGTAGGTCAGTAGGGAAGGACCGACGGACTCAAAGTCAAGCAAGGAGCTTTGGAGACTGAAGGTGGAATAGAGCCAAGATTTCCCCAGTCCTAATCCAATACCTTTGCCACTATACAACGCTGGTTTTTTGGGGACTGCTGCTTTGGGGGCATCAAACATTGAGAATTTAGTTAATATAGTAAAGTATTTTCGATTTGAGTCACATTACAAATTAACCATAATAATGTTTTTCCACCCACTAATCCATATTTCCTTAGCAGCTTCATGTGAAGAACTGAATATTTTCTTTTAAAAAAATCCTGAAATCCTTCATTCTTTTATAGACCCTCAAATGATTCTCAAGTTCTAGCAGACTCACTGAGCTATTCAAAAATGAATGTATGTTCACTTGGCCTTTTGCTTGGCAGTGGGCCCAGAAAATCAAACAGCCCATCAAACAGATCCAAACTGCTGAAGTTAGTAAAACTTGGCAGTTTTGTGTCATTAAATAATTTTGTTTCAGCCTAAAGTACCTTCCCTTCTCTTGGAATTATTTATTTGTAAAACTCTAATAGGGAAGGGTAAAACCAACTACAAATATGAAAGACAGCTTTCCCCTTATGAAATTGGACTAGCCCTCCATGACAGAAGAAATAAAGAAAGGGTTGCCACATAGTATAATGTATATTTATATTTACTTTTCTGACAAAAGGAATGTCAATGAAATCTTTATACCCTTTCTATACCAATGTTTTTAAAGAGGAGCCAGAGTAGCAGAGATTCCTGATTAAGAATCCTTCCACGAATAGGTCAACAGTCAACTTATTTATTGTACTTTTAACTACAGATGATAACGTGCCTTTTTTTTCATGTCTCACCTTTTCTTCTAAACCTATTTGAAACCTCGTAACATGGAACAGATCCAAACAACTTTGATTGCTAATGATATTTTACTGCACACAAATAAAGAAAAACAAAATTAGCCTTCTGTTTTCTAAGCTATAGAAAGATGTTCCTTGTGAATTATGATCAGCAGTCACTGATGCTTTTAGGAAAGGAGTCAAGGCTTGTCTGTCTAGCAAAGCCCTTTCAGTTTTATTGGATCTTAATGTTTTTGTTTTCCTTTATACCATAAGCCACCTTATGGCTGGCTGAGCAAAAGGACAGATGCAAACTGATTAAACATGAATAAATATTGTTGTTTATTCTTGGTAATATAGAACAATGGGGGGCAATGTTCAAAATATAAATTTAACTGTAATAAACCCATCCAAAGTTTACTTTAGGTCTAAAATTTTGAAATCATCAGAATGGAATAAAGAAGGAGGGAGAGAGGGAGGGAGAGACGGAGGGAGGGAATTATTTCATCTCCTATAATTACCAGATAAATTTAAATATCATCTACTGATACAACCAATTCTGAGTGACCACCTCACAACTGTAAAATAAACATTAATGTTTACCAGATTAGAGCCTGATTCCTTGTGATTTCATGGGCATCTCTATATTATTTTGTGGGCAACCAAATCAAAGCCGTTTGCCATTTTTATTTCTATGGTATTCTTGAAATTTCATCATACTTCATCCAGACTTTTATCGCTAGATTTTCAATTTTTGATTATGAAGTATATCAAACCCAAAACTATAAACTTTTGTTACTTATCAGATAGTTTCAGTGTTAAAAGAAAAATCATCCTATATTTTCTGTTACTAGGACTTACTCAGTTTAATTGAAGGGTATTTGCTTTGAATATTCTTCCACAGGAGATGAAAATTTCAGATGGACTTTGGTATTCATAGATTACTAAATTACAGGGTTTAGAATGCCTCCCTTAAACAAATACTGTACAATTACAATTATCTGTCTGGTGAACCGCAACCTCTCCAGCTTCCCTGATCCTATGACAGGGGAATCTATAGTGTGAGCCTCTGCTTGTTGGGGTTTCTCAATAATAGTGCAACTGTGATCACTCATGGAGAAGTCATGCTTAAAAATGGCTCGTGAATTTTCCTATCTGTTGAAAACTTTTGGAAAAATTATTTATCTGACTGCTTTGCCAGCAAGTTTGGTGAGGAATTTTGAAGGACAATTTATGTGCAGTTCTAAAATATTTTGTATCACTTAACAGCAAACTGAAATATTTTAAAATTTAATAAACAGAGAGACCCCCTTGTTATTATTCTGAATAGTCACAATGTATGACATAGCCTCAAAATACTAACACAGCCTAAGGTAAAGATAAAGGTAAAAGTTCCCCATGCAGATACACGCTAGTCATTCCCAACTCTAGAGGGCAGTGCTCATCTCCATTTCAAAACCAAAGAGCTAGCTCCATCCAAAGATATCTTTGTGGTTATGTGGCGACCATGTCTAAATGCCAAAGGCACACAGAACATTGTTACCTTCCACCAAAGGTGGTCCCTATTTTTCTACTTGCATTTTTACATACTTTTGAACTGCTAGGTTAACAGAAGCTGGGATAAGTAACAGGAGCTCACTCCATTATGCAGCGCTTGGGATTCAAACCTCCAAACTTCCGACCTTTCTGATTGACAAGCTCAGTGTCTTATCCACTGAGCCACCGCATCCGTTAAGACAGCCTATAAGGCTGTAAATAAGATAGTAAAATCCAAGTAGAGCATAACTCCTCTATTTAATTGCCAGAATTGAAATGTCCCGTGAAGAATAGATAAATTGTAATAATATAGCTATGTTTGGAATCTTGCCTTTTTTGCTACCTTCAAGTATCTTAATTAATGCATTCATTTATCAGGTTGATGCTTTTCTTTCAGAACTGATGCATTAACACAGATAATAGCTAAGGACACAAGGAGATTAGGTGCCCCCACTTGAACCAGATCTCACATTTAATGCTGCACCTTGCTGTCAAAGCTGCATTTTATAGGCATTAAATGTAACAAGTGAAGGCAATTTAGCTTTAATTTTGTTCCATTTAAACAAAATTATCATTTTTTTCCTTTGATATATTTGGATCCATTAGCTGTCAATCAAAACCAGTGTTATTTAATGGAATTACCAAGTCCATTCAGTAAACAGTCATGGTATTACTACAGAACTGAATAAAGTGAAAACTTTATTTAAGCTTAATCATGTCCATATAAATAGACAAGATAATACAACAAAGTTTGGACTGGAGGAATGTGCCACTCTCACCATCAATAAAGGAAAAATAGTGAAGACTGAAAGACTCAAGATGTCCTTTGGAAATAACATCAAGTGTGATATTGACGATCATTTAATATCAAGCATGGGTGATGATGATCATTACAAATACCTAGACATACTTCAAAGTGATAACATCAAGCACACTGAAGTCAAAAAGAAGGGTGAATACAGCATGAGAGTGAAGATCTTAAAGTCCGCACTCAGTGGAGACAGCTTTTAAGGCAATGAGAATACACTGGCAATTATAGCCATTAGATACATACCTGGAATACTGGAGCAGACTCAAGCAAAACTAAAAATCCTGAATAGGAAGACCAGAAAAATAATGACAATGAATCATGCCCTTCATCCATGCAGCAACATTGAAAAACTCTACTTAAGAAGGAAAATATGTGGGATTTGGAGTATACATGCATAGCGGATAGTTAAAGAAGAAGAAAAGGGGCATTGGAAGAATAGTTGAAGGATAGAGAAGAAGACAAAGATAAAGAGGTCTGAAGCTAGTATACCATAAAATATTGCATGGCCAGTATACTTAAAAAAAAACAAACCAAAAACTAGCAAGCCAAGCAAATAAAAAGATGTGGCAATGGTTAAGATCAGGAAAGTTGAAGAAGGAGAAGGTTAATTCTAGCTGCACAACAGCAACTCTTTAGAAGAAGTGCATATAAAGGCAGATATGAAAAGACAGCATGTGTCTGAACAAACAGTGGACCACCTGGTTAGCACCTGCAACAAGATTGCAGAGACTACAAACAACGGAATGACAAAGTAGCAACAATGGTTCATTGGAAGATCTTTGGGAAATACCATTTATTTACCTGCAAGCAAGAGCTGAGGGTAGAAAAAAAAACAGTGAAAGTGATAAAAATTAAGATGCTAAAATGCTCTGAGATTTTAGAATTCAAACAGATAAGCACTTGCTACAACCTAGATTTAACAATTGTCTATAGGAGAGACAAAAAAAGTCTGGACAGTGAATGCCTGAACCACTTGAACACCATTGGCATTGACAACATCACCATCAGAAAATTGTAAAGGCAGCTTTACTCGGAGCAGCTCTCATCCTGCAAACAATACCTTTAATATCACCAAACACCTACCGGTACCTATCCAAGGTCCTTGGGAGGGGAAACTCAATAGGAGAATAAAAATGTGAACTCTACTCTAAATATCCAGCTGACTGTGTGACCAATTATAATTTAATTTAAATAAGCTTGTATGAACTTTCTTAAATATACAGTGGGATTTTATAAATAGATATTTTTTGAAAGTTTTCTTTAACTTTCACAGCCCTAATTCTAGGCAGAATCTTGGAATTATAAATAGAATTGCTTTGGAAGAATAAATGGATTGTGGCAGTATTCAAATATCCCACAGATCCTATAATCCAGACATGTTTGATTACTGTTTTTGCAGCTTTTTCATTGTCACATATCTCTAGGCTATGGTTTCTAAATCACAGATCTTGCAATGCAATAATGCTTGATAACAAAGCAAATGGATTTTACTCAAAAATCTGCAGACTTATCAGGAACTATATACATTTGAACATCTACTGGCTATGGCACACAAAGTACACAAAATTAAATATATTCTTGCTAACAAAATCACCTAATATTCTCACTAGACTTGATTTTCCTTCATTGAACTTAATGTGATTACAGATACATAATAGCAACTGAAAAAAAAATCAGAGTACAATTCAGCGATGACCATACCTTCCAAATAATGTTCCAAATATAGAAGAAAAATGACATGGGTTTTTTTTCTTTTATTTTCTTGTTGCAGGTACTTATGTACATAAAAATGAATACATTAGGCAAGAGACACCCAAACTAGCAAACACACTATTGCATCCAATTTCTTTGAGCTTTCATTGACATAAGCAGCACTCCTACATATCTATTGCAAACAAAAGAGCCACCATTTCTCTTTATAGAAAGAGAAATGGCTGCTAATTTCATGGTATCACTTATCCGAGCAACATCCTGAGAATCTGCTACAAAATCTATGCAACAGACATATAACTATCATGTACAGATGTGGTATTCAGCCAATTCTGACAGGTTCCGGAGAACGGGTAGCAATAATTTTGAGAACTGGCAAATACCACCTCCGATTGGCCAACAGCATAGTGACACCCACGAAGCCATATCCACAGAACCAGTACTAAAAAAAACCCTTGAATCCCACCATTGATCTTGTATTAGCACTCTTAGTCTGTTCTCGCAAGATAGTTTAAACCTTGTAGGCTGGTAAAAGTCCACATTAATGCCAAGAGTTTTTATTAATGTGAACAGTGATGGATGATGGGTGCTAATCTCATTTCAACTGTTGATTGAATCTTAGTTCAGTTTGGTTCAGAGATCAGTTTGATTTCAAATCACTGAATCAGATTAATTCAATTCAAGTTGCCAAACTAATTCAAGAGAGGGGGGGGGGAAGCTTTTGCATATGCTGAAAAGCCTTTCTAAATCATTGATTAAGCTTGGAAAATCAATTTGATTCAGAGATTCAGTCAAATCACCTTGTAATTGTATCTCCAATTCAAATCTTTGCACAGCCCCAGCATATGACAAATAAGCTTGTGGTACTAATGAGGCCTTTTCAAAAAATGAAAGTAGAAGCACCGAAAGACAATGTTATCAACTCTGTTATAGAAGGAAAATGAATTTAGTCATTCTTTCCTACAGCTGCTAAGTCCTTAAAATAGCATGCTTACGTTATGCAATTAACATCTTATCTAGCATCACCAGGAGAAAGCAAAGATATCTTTTTTTTCTTTTACAGAAAACATTTATAAGGTGCAGAGTTCCTATAGTCAGAAGGTGGCTTTTGAAAATGTAGCTGATTAATTCTTTTTTCAGAATTCACCTTCACGTAGGAATTCTTCCCAGAATGCCACTTTACAAACATAAGATGACAAAGGTATCACCCATGCTTTATTTATATAGTTAATAAATAATGTACTTCTACATTTTTGATATATAATTCATTTTCTGTTCGAGCATCCATCCTGTAAATAAACAGCATAATTTTGATGACACCTAATTCTGACTTTGAGATTTTTCACAAAATTCAAACTGAATATTTCTATTCAAAGTATTGAAGAGAAAACTATTCAAAGTATTGAAAATATTCTCCCCCCCCCCAAACAAAGAGGATAAAATTCATATTACCTTAAAGAATGTGAAGTGGCTAAGGGATAAGGCAATAATTCCATTTCTGGAAGAAATGAATTTGGTGTTTCCGAGTATCCAATCAATCCCTAATATACCACGCTCTAGCTCTTTTTCCCATAGACAAAATCCAGGATTTAGGAGAGTTTAGGAGATAAAACAGTCGATCTATATAACTTAGCCCATCATAGGTATGGGTCCCCAGATATTTCTTAAAGTCAGGAAAGTACAATGTCCTGCCTGTTTCCCCAATTTGTCTGTTGTTGTGCAGTAAGTGGTGCTTTCATTGAAATGTCAGACTTGCCTTTATTTTATGTTATTTTTTACTTATGTTTCTTTAACCAAGTGCAGTGACAAGAATTCTGCAATACTCAATAACAGGAAAAAATGATTAAAGTTTTACATTTAACCAAGGAGCCTGGTAGTTCAGTGCTTAAAAGGAAGTATTGCAGGCAAATTCTGCCCATAGTCTGGGGTTCAATCCTAATGAGATTCAAGGTTAACACAGCCTTACATCCTTCCAAGATTGGTATGATGGAGATGCAGATTGTGAGGGGCAATATTCAAATAATGCTTACATTGCAAACCACTCAGAAAGTGCTATAAATCACTATGGGGTGGTTTAAGCCCGTGTGCTATTGCTATTTTTTTTTTCCTACCAGAAAGAAGAAACACAATCCACTAATCATGGGCATTCGGAAAAACAGTCTGAAAAGAAACCCCCACCAGGCCATCACTAGGGCCAATGTGGAGTAAAGAGCTGAAAAGTAGAAAGGAATTTATTAAGATAGCTTCAGTTCTAGCAGGTTTATGTACAGGAATCCAACAGCTTAATATTGCAGTGTAGAAAAACATAAGGAAAACATTAAAGACTAAGTGAGGCAGAGACTATGTTCTGAGGGTAAAATCATCTGTTATTGAGGGAGAAGACAAAGATTTAAACATTTGAATGTCTACAGAACAGTTGCATGAATAGGGGATGTTTAGCTTAATGAACTCAGAGTGACATGATAGCAGAGTTCCAGTATTTGAGGGGCTGCCACAAAGAAGAGGGGATCAACCTATTCTCCAAAGCACCTGAAAGTAGGACAAGAAGCAATGAATGGAAACTAATTAAGGAGAGAAGCAACTTGGAACTAAGTAGAAATGCCCTGACAGTTAGAGCAATTAATCAGGGGAATAATATTGCCTCCAGAAGCTGTGAATGTTCCAACTTTGGAAGTTTTAAAGAAGAAATTAGACAACCGTTTGCCTGAAATGGTATAGGGTTTCCTGCAGTGAGTTGGACTAGAAGACCTCCAAGGTCCATTCCAAATCTGCTATTTTCTGTTATTTTGAATGCTTCAGTACAAACATTTTCTGCCTTATTCTCTAAAAAAGTTTTTAAAATACATTTATAATATTCACGATGTAAGCTAAAGGAATGCTTGACCTTATTGGCTGTTTTCAAGAAGATAGTACCAGCTAATAGGAACGAATCCTTTAAAAAGTTATCTGTGATGACCTGAGACAAGGCATGAAGGGCACACAGCCAGATGAGAGTTCAAACTCCCCTTTAATGCTCCAAATTTCCCCTCAAATGCTCCCATGTTCTTGGCAAGTCCCAGAGCAAAGTGCGCGCGCGCGCGCACACACACACACACACACACACACACGGTAGCCTCTGGATGCACCAAGTCCAGCAAAACAAAGGAACAGGGAAAGGAGTCCATGAACCAAGGAACAAACAAGGAGTCCACAAAATCAGGTATAAAGTACTGAGTTCAGGAAGTCAGGAAAAAGGCACTGAGTTCATAAGTAATGGAAAAGAAAGCTGTCCTGCAAACTCCAAAGGTCTGTACCGGCACAACAGACTCTATCAATTCAGTGTTTGTTTCTGAAAAATGCCCCTCCCCGCAGCATCTCCATCAATCTCAGTCCCCAGGTGTGCCTTGTGAAAAGGGGTGGGGTGCTCTCCTCCTGAGTTGTTGGGTTGGCTTGTGCTGTTCCTTCCTTCTCTCCATTCTCTGTGCTCTGGGATCAGGAGGGAGCAGTCCTTGCTCATCACCTGAACACTGCTGCTCCTCATGTCCACTTCTTGCCCTCTCTCAGTCCTCCTGCCCCCGTTTCTCCCTGCTAACAAGACTTCCCAATCCTGAGGGGCCCTGGGCTGACTCAGCCTCTTCCTCCCCACATTCCTTTCAAGCCAATGAAGCCATGCCCTCGATCTCCATCAGTTCCAGCTTGTCTTCCTCCACAGATTCAGGCTCCGATGGGGGCATGACACCACCTATGAAGATTTATTAGATTTTATCATGCCATATCCAGCTGACTACAATCTACTTTTCTTCCTTCTCTTTGACAACGCAAAATGGCCATAATCTACTCTCTGAAGCAACAGTGATTACAGGATTCTCCTCAAAAATATGGACACAGTATTTAAAATGTGCAAATGGAAACAACTCAGTCTACTTCAGATTGGCCATCATCTTTATCTGTTACAACACTGAAATGGGCTGGCTTTTGACATGGTTGTGGTGGAATGTGTGTTTTATGAAGAAGGTAACTACCATACAATTTCTATAAAGCACAAGAAGATGGTTAAAAAGAAGGCAGCTGTTCTTGCTTTAGTTTTCCTCCATAGAAAACTGAAGAAAGGCTCTAGTGATTGTAGCAATTTGCTAGCTGGAAAAATGTCAGGACTTCAACCCATATGACACATTTGCTATTACACTTCCATTAAGCACTGAATATAGAGAAGGCTTAGGGAGAAAAAAAACCCTAATTGCATCAAGATAATCTCTGCCTTATCGGAGATTCAGAATAGAATGCTTCAATTCACAGATGTCCATTTTCATCCTGCTCTTCTTAAATATTTGATTCCAGACAGACAGCCCAAGGGAAAAAAAGAAAGTATTGATGAATGCTGCCATGTGACTCAGCCTAAAAGCATAGTGTAACCTGTGAAACAGTGAAAAACAACAGAATTACAAGTTTACAATAGGTTAAGTATGAATGCTGAATATGGAAAATCTTATTTTCCCTGCTACCAATTTGTTCATTCAATCTGATGGATGGAAAAACTTTTGGTCTAGAGATTCTTTCAAAGGGATGATTCAAAATATTGTGGATGGAATGTGATTTTAAGCAATATGAATAAGTCTTGTCTTTATTCTGTCTTTATTGCATGAATTCCTCTCAGCATTCTGCAACCTTCCTTGATCCCCAAATTTCCATAAAATTCTAAGACAAATATGTTAGAAATCAATCTTCTCAACAGGCTTTGTTAGTACTTTTGCTTATTGCCACAGCTCAAAGTTCAGCTTTCAAGAACACTTTTGATTCGCCCCCCCCCCTTCCATAATGAAGAAATTGAGAGAAATTGTGCAATGTAACCATTCCTTTATTTGGTGGACAGTGTTAACAATACACAGGAGTTCATTTCCCCATAAACATATGTGGAATGCAACCACCTTACAAAGTGACCATTTAATGACACTCATATTGAAATTACTATATAAACAGAGACAGAGAAAATTGCAGAGGTTTTTTTCCCCGAGTATTGCTCATTATTTTATAATGACTTTTATCACCAGGTGTCCTATGATATGAAACAAGTGAAATCTTGTGGCAGTGATGATTAAATAAGAGTCTGCTACCCTAGTAGAATTACAATGAAGGGCTACTTGGCTACTATTTCTTTATAAGGAAGTTGGAGGGATGAGAAAAGTAAGAAAAAAGGGAGCTGGTGACACTTGGACAGGGAAGGGAAGGGAAGGGAAGGGAAGGGAAGGGAAGGGAAGGGAAGGGAAGGGAAGGAAAGGAAAGGAAAGGAAAG
>JANHFR010004101.1:9249-20180 GCA_032468015.1 Mimophis mahfalensis
GTTTTGTCAAGGACCCAGGTTTTTGTCAAGGGCCCAAGGCATTTTCAGAAGGAAGAGAGTTGATTGAAGATGAACCATGCAGCATAAGGCCTTCATCTTCAAGAACTGATTAAAATGTCAACAGAATCCGGGATCTTGTGCATTCAGATCATCAGTTGACAGTCAGATTATTGGGGAAGAGGTGAATTTTAGAATGCACACTATTTCACGAAAAAATTCGCTACGGACAACCAATGACTCTAGCAAGTTCAAACTCGTACTGAAGGTGTATCACATGTTCACCTGCCAGCCCTCCAAGTCCTGCCTCCCAAGTGTTGCCAGATCAAATGCTACATTGCCTGTCTCATCACTTAATTTACGCACCTCATATGCATCATTCACTGATTACACAGAAGGAATAGAAGCTGGGATAGCTGAAAGACTGAAACTATCTAAATTGCACATAGTAAGTTTTTTAACAGTGATAAAAGAGAGAGTTCACCAGTGTGTACTTGGTTAAAGTAGGAAAGTGCTGTCTGGACAAATCACTTGGCAAACACCATTGCCAAACTGGAGGGATGGATTGCAATCCTTATGCCAGCTTTACTTCCAGCCTGTTTCAACATGGAAGACAAGCAGCTTAAGGTACCATGCAGAAGAGCACACAGTTTTTGCTGCTGTTCATATTAGCAAAGAGAAAGTTTTAAAACTCTTCACTAGTGGAGAAAGCAAAAGGAATCCAGAAAGTTCAGATCTCAACTCTCATCATTCCCAAACTATATTGGCAAATGAAATGTGTTGTAACTGAAACACTGAAAGAATATCAAGCTGATTGCCCCTACTATACATATGCAATATATAAAACGATAATGAAGCAATAAAAATACAGACGTTGAAGAATGAATTGCATCATTTCAATACAGTATTTGATGAAATTACGTGATGAAAATTAATACCTATGGGAACAACAAGTTCAAGTGGATTGAAATTATGTTAGTTAAGTTGCAGCAAAGCTCTGTTTCTGGGGGTGACAAGTTCCAAATTGTCATCCTATACCCATGGATGTCCAAAGGACAGTGATGAGGGAAAATGGCAATAAGTATTGGTTATATCATGGGAATGCCTCGACTTGTTTCCTTGCATCAAACATCAGGTTGCAGGTTTGTAATGCCAGCACTTGTGTGAGTGACAATATTTTAGTATAATTGCAGTTTGAGGAACAGGCCAGTGTTCTCCTGACATCTGAAATGTCACACAAATCATGTTACTATTTCTACATTTTTAGCTGCATAATAAGACCAGAAAGCAGTGCTGTTGTTTATTAGAGTTTGTTTTGGTCCTCTTGAAAGGCCACATAGACTGTCTGAGGGTATACTAAGATCCAGCACAATTTTTGAAGCAGCCTTGCCTAAAAATGCTACAGTAAATATGTTTGCATTGCTTGAGCACTTGCTCTAACTTGCTCACATGTACAGCAGATCTATCATTCTGGGGATACAGGAAAGTATCTTAAAACATCGGTGGCAGAAAGTGCATCTGCATATTGCTTCAATCTTTTCCACTTTGCACCATCTTCTAGTCCTTCACTTGAATGTGATTCTAAGTGTCAGCTAGGAGTTGTAACACTTGAGCAGAATAATTGTATTTGCTGTGAAAGGCAAGAGACATAGAGTGTTCTAAAATAAATTAGGAAAGAATTCACGTCATAATGTCAAGCAATGCCACGCTGTACTTTGCTGTTTAAAAAATATGTGTATGATATTATTGGCTTCCTTTCTTATTAAGCCTTAATTCAGATTAAGAGCACAGAAATATGAGAAGAAGCCGTTCAGAATGAGTGGCATATAAATTTAATAATAATAATAATAAAAGAGAGATGTCACTCTTTCTCCACAGAATAATCCTTCAGTCAGGGTCCCCCTTTCCCACAATGCACTTCTAGATGTGTTTCATATTTCAATTGCAAATCTGAAGTTGTAACTCAAGGGTCTTCAAACTTGGCAAGTTTAAAACTTGTGGGCTTCAACTCCCAGAATTCCTGAGCTAACATGACAAGAGGAGGAATTCTGGGAGTTGAAGTCCACAAGTCTCAAAGCTGTCAAGTTTGAAGCCCCCTATTGTAACTTATAAGTCATAGATATAGAGGTACATGTGAAATAAGAAATCCTGAACACATGTGTATTCAAGGAAATCTGATTTTGTTTCAGCTTTGAATTGCAAAAGTATCCTCAACTCATTTGGTGGACATAGGTCATGCAGATAGGATCAGGTGGGTTTTTTGGTCATTTCCCATGCTGTCAGCCCTATTAGAGCTAAGCTGATTCAAAGTTGTCTTTTATTTCTTCTGGAATCATCTGAGCGTTGCCATGGTATCTTCTGCAGTGATGCTGTGGCATTCATACTGATCACAAAAGGCAGAAGAACCAGCAGTCATTTTGTGGGAAATACAATATTGCTGCATGCTATGATTTGACATATGATCCTCTTGAATATGGAAGCCATAACTCTGAAATTGTACTGAAGGCATGAATTCATTAGCACTTATTTCAATAATCCAAACAGTTGTTTTCCATTTTGTAATGTGAGAAGCTGCAGGCGCATACGGTTTTTCTGTCAGTAAGTCTTAATTGTCTCAGTGCTTTGTATCAAGCATGACATGCTAGTTAAATACTTTGGACAGAAAATGTCATTCTATATTTAACCTCTAACAGCTCTATCTAAAGCTGCTGAATATCAGTCTGCACAATTATTATATTAAATACAACTTGGGAAGTGATATGTATCTGGTATAAATTAATTAGAAGCATCATTGTCACGTAAGTGGAGAAACTACACCTTTTCAATATATGACTGGATATATCACTTCTAGTTTATTACTGACCTGAAAAAACAAAGCAAATGGATGGATGGATCTGTAGTTGCAAAGCTATCTTAGAGGCAAGTCTTTACAGTTTATATGTTATACATTAAAATATGGTACAATTTCATTGCAGCTTAGTGGATTATTGATACATAGTGTGTGCATCTTAGAGTTGCACATTGTTATTATGTGTTGGTAATCTACAGTTAAATTCACAGTCTAAGGCTGGTGGAAACTTAATCATTCAAGTCCTAACCAGGGATCTAAGAATTAATTAAAGTAGCATCTAAGGATATAGAGAGTTCCAAGTAGAACATCTTTTTGCAAAATTAGTCTTCAGGTTCAATACATTCAATATTTCTAGATATTAACAGAGTCCTTTAACAACCAACTGTATAAGCTTAGTTTTTATAAGTACCTGGACTGAAAATTATCAAAAAATTTTGAATTGTTAAGCAGAGGAAAGGTTGGGAGTACAAGGTTAAGGAGGAATTGCTCCTTAGTTCGGTCACTTTCACAAATAAAGAAATGAGTGTACTTTTCAAATATACATTTTTTGATATCATAAAATAGGCTTTTCCAATCATGTGTCCATTAGACTTAAGTTCTTGTCCTTTTTTTTTCATCCCATTCTACTCTAGTCAATGAATGCTATATTGAAAGTTATCTATCTTTCATATGAAAGCAGTAAGATTAGGTATCAATAAACAAAGATGATCACTGTCCACACTCCAAAACAAAAGGAAATGATAAAGTGTGAACTATTGTTGACATATGATAATGCATTCTTATACCTAAAGAAAAATACCTGGCTGTTGTGAACAGTTGCTAGAACCAGCTTTTGTCTAATTTAGATAACATCCCTGGTTATTTTGCTAAATGACTACACATATTTCCAAACTATTTTCATTATACAGTTCATAATTAGTATTCCTTCTAACACTGTTACGTTCTTTTATGTGTCCGGTTATTAAGAATGACAAAGATTCTAAAATTAAGTCTAGTCTCTGATTTACTCACATTTCCTCACTTTCCTTCTATTCCATTTCACTGTTTGTATTTTATGGACATGTAATATTTTTATGTAGTCGTTGCTATTTTATCTTTGCAAAGAAGCCTTCAATCTGTGTGAAGCCAATCATAATTGGTTTCACAATTTGCCAAAACTAATTTAACCCAGATAACATTAATGTTACAGCGTTGTACCTATTCCTTTAATTAACTTGAAAAATGTGCTGGCAATGTTAATGTGAAGAATAAATGAGCCCAGGTTTTTATGTCCTGGTTTGAAGATGGGGTTTCTACATTTTATGAAAATTCATAAAAATGAAAGTTAACGATTCCTATAAGTCAAAATGATTTATTTCAATGTATGTACATATAAGTTTTTCTTGCTAATTTATGCATTAACTTCCTATGAAAGCATGACAGATCTTCAAGGATCCTCTGTCCAATTGCTTCACATCTTGTGTTTGCCAACAGTTGATCTTATGTGGTTGTTGGTATATTTAAGAACCAAGCTTTGGGCTCGCCATTTGAAACCAACAAAATAATGGAGGATAGGCGTATTGGCTAATCATTATCCCAATGGCAGTGCATAACCTTTTGATATTTCCAGCAAATATCAGATCTGGTGACCCGGTGGTCTTGATCTTCTTGAATTACTTTACAGTAAGTTTTCCAATCTACCAAAAAGTGATAGCAGATCTTAGTGATAGGTCAGCTCTTACAAGATCAATGCATTGAAATATCCAAGAAATTCTGAAAAGTTAAGCTGTAGTAATGATTATCAATTGGTGTGTTTTATACTTAGCTAACCAATTTTGTTTTATTTGCTATTACAGGTAGTCATCATTTACTGGCTGCAGTTGGGACTAGCAACTCCTTTAAGTAATGCAGTCACAAAATGAAATGTCACACGAACATGCTGACTTATGACATCACAGCTCTGGCTGTGGTTGTTAACCAAATCACTCATAATCATTAAGCACAATGTCATGTGACTGCAGCTTGTAACTTCCTACCAGCTTCTCCATTGAGTTGGGAACTGGCAGGGAAGAAAACAAATGATGATCATTTGACCATTTAACACCATAACAATCATAAATGCACGTAGATTGCAAAGCACCTGAATCACAGGGAGAGCTGTGATGGTTGTAAGTACAAAGTCTGGTCATAATTCTCCTTTTTAAGTGCCTCGGTAACTTTGGTTGCTGAACAAGTAGTTGGTAAGTGAGGATTACTTGTGTATTCCTTGACCACTTCATTTCTGTTTTTTCTATTAATCTCTGTGTAAGAGTTTGCCATGTAAGAATTACTTAAACCATATTTAATCTCCAATATAGGTACTGAATTTGAGCCAGTGAGCGGCTTTCCTCCTTTTCTTTCTTTCTTAATAACAATAGTATTTTGTTTATCCATTTTACCAAATTTCCATTTTAACATTTATTCTTTTTATGTCCTTTTCTTTCTAACTTCTGTTTTTATTGTCTAGCCATTGATAAAATAAGTCCCATGTCAAAAAGTATTTTGTTTCTTCTTTGTCCTTAATAGTAAGTATTAGTCTATCCATTTCTGCACGTTCTAATATTTTCTTAATTACCTTCTCATCTGTCAGGGTCTCCTTACACTTCCGTTGTTGAGCATATACAATTCTAGCTGCAGTTAGTACATGTAAAATCAAGTATATAGTCTATCATTTTTTTCTGGTAGAATGCCCAATAAAAATATTTCTGGTTTCATGTCTAAATGCTGTTTTATCATTTTTTCCAACTGGGTATATATTTTTGTTCAATATTTTTTAACTTGTGGACATGTCCACCACATATGGTAACATAAACCAGATGTTTGATTACATTTCCAACATTTAGTAGATCTATCCTTATACATTTTCGCTAATCTTGTTGGTGCAAAATCCACCTGTAAAACTTTTAATACAAAATTTCTTTATATAGAGTTGACATAGTTTAACATTTCTATCCCACAGTTTCTGCCATTTATCTAGTTCTATTGCATATCCAAAAATTTTAGCCGAAACAATCATTGTCTCCTTTACCAGCTCACTTTCAAGTTTAATACCCAATAAGTAACAATATATTTTCTTTATCAATTTTTCAACTATTCCAGTTAATATCTGGTCCAATTGTTCATTAAAACTTTAAATACTTTATTATTTATTTCTTTATTAAAACCATATATTTTAGCATCTTACTCATACCAAGATTGTATCTGCATTTGTGGCCACCATGCAATATCCATCCCTTGACTACTAAGTTCCTGCTTGGTTTTTTTATTCCCGTTTTTCATTCAAAATATATTTATATCTTACAATTTTTTCCATATTAATAACATTAGCACCCACAACTTCTGAAGGCAAGCTGTTCCACTGGTTAATTGTCCTCAGTGTCAGGAAGTTTCTCCTCAATTCCAGATCGCTCCTCCTCTTGATTAGTTTCTATCCATTGTTTCTTGTCCTGCTCTCTGGTGCTTTGGAAAATAAGTTTACTCCCTCCTTTTTATGTCAGCCTCTCAAATTACTCATTCTAAAGATTTTTCTTCATTTTCCTCCAACTTTTGTATTCCTGAAAGAAAACTGATATTATGACAATCCTTTTTAAAGCATACAATAAGATGTTTTTCCATGTGGTGGAACTGAACACATATGTTTTATCATCTGTGATTTTTGTGAAAGGTTTCAATACTAAGATACTCATTCTCTGTGCACAATGTAGATATATAATCTTCTTACAGAATATTGAACAATAGAATAAAAACTCAGTTGAAGGACTACTTAAGGGGAGGCAAAAATCTGTTTTTCCAAATGTCCATTAAATCTAAATGCATAACATTCACATGAATTTATGTCATTTGACTTTTACTTCAGATAGAATGGATTTAATTCATTATTCCAGGAGGATGTTGTCCATTGCTCTCAATAACCTGTAACTCAGTAACTGCTAAATTGAGGTTTAATGTTTTTTTTTAGCATAATCACTTCAACATTAAAACTTAAATCTGTCTCTAGCATACTTTGAATAATTAAGCTGTCAATTCTGAAGCGAACATGGCTGAAGCCATCTTACACTGCCTCATAGCTGCCACAAAGCCTGAAAAGGGGAAGGAAGCGGGAAGTAGGTAGCCCGGTTTACAGTCAAAATAAAAAGTGTTCCTGTGGGAAACAAGGCCACTGCAACAGGTGGTGGGTGAAGGAGGAGAGGAGCCTGCCAGCTATATTCATTGGACAATGTGATTGGTGGCACCTGGAAGCGAGGAGTTTTACTCTTTTAATTAGGTCAAAACTACAAGAACCTTTAGAGTTGGTTTTCACCAGCTATGCCGATATGATGTATCCAATAAACATGTTCTTTAAGGAATCTATCTGCCTCAGAGTTCTGCTTTCAATTGGGTGCTTTACTAGGAACACTGAAATACGTTTTGTGCGCTTTGTGAATTATGCTTCCAGACAAATATTATATTTGACTAGAGGTATCAAAAAAGGAAAGTGAAAAATGGCATTTCCCCCCTCTTTCTTTTTGTCAGTAAACAATATTTGTCTTCTGATAAAAATTATCTCTGATGAAGCTAACAAGTTAAATGCATAGGATTAGGATGGTTTCGTTAGGTGTTTTAGTGAATATTTGTTTATTGTTGTATTTTTATTATTACATTTATTTATTGCCCATCTTGCAGATTGAGGCTACTGAGGGGTTTACAGTATGATCAAATATGCAAATATATAAACAGTTTTTAACATAGGACAGATTAGAATTACTTTTAAAATAATAACCAAATTATTATATAGTAGGAACAAAATGCAAAAGTATATGTGCTATCAAAAATGAATAAAACACAAGTGAAAAAACAGGAAAAATGCAAATAAAATATGGAATATAATATATTCCTACATCAGTAGCTACAATTTTATATATAATTATAATAATGCTAACATTATGGAAATGTGTGTATGTATCTATATATCTTTCTAATATACTTATAAAACTATCATGCTTTTTAAAAAATTACCATCTTTTGTATATATGAGTCCCATATTTCATTATATTTATCCATACAAAATACACATCCGTAAGCAATCTGCTTGTAATATCAACCATAATCAGATCTTCAATTCAGTGATTTAGTTAATGAATTATAATTACACTTTAGCAGGCCTCTGACAGATACCATTAGCCTGGGTGCTGGTTCAGTAATTACTTTTCAGGAAACCTAAGATATTTTTTAAAAAAAGCCTCACACCGTCAAGATAATGAAATAAATGTATTTATTCCAGTGCTCTCCAAATTTCTTCAATTAAACTAATATTAAATTCAGCCACCAGCACCATTGCCCATGCTTGGTTGAAGTAATGAAAGTTGTAGTTTCATACATATGAAGGAATTTAGGATGAAGAAAGCTAATGGGGACTTAACAATGTGACTTCCAATTTCAGTTCTCTAGCAATCCTTCTCCTCTGGTCCTACAGCCACTTTAGAAATACTAATTGAAACTCCAGATTCTTTTTAAGTTTTTCAGAAGCAGGAAAATGTCACGGCACTAAGACCTTTTCAAACAGTCTAGTCTAGTCTCCTCTCCTCTAGTTTAATCATCCACCTGGAGATTAATTTAACTGAATGTAAATAATCCTGGACATTTCATCTTCATCATTTGAACATGGGTACTATTATAAGTATTGAACATAACCAAATAGGTTCTCTTCTATTCCACTTGGCAAATGTAACCATATACAGTATCTCTGATAAGGAGAATTTTTTTCTGTGCCATTTTTCTAGGCATGTTGTGACATGGGGAAACATGAGGTTAATCTTCTCACTTTATTATTGGAGAAGAGTGCAATCTGAATAAGTCAATCTCTTTTTTGTTGACCCACTGGTGGAGTGGAATTCCTTTGGGCATGAGGCTGGATGAAGAATTCTTAGTGAAGTTTATTAATTTTAAAGGTTTCCCAATAAAATAGTTTTGGCTCCTCTCTTTCACTGTCCTTGTTGGTTCCAGTTTATATTCTGGATTATATGAATAGTGTTCACTTCCCCCTCCCAGCTTTAATTAGCTGGCATAGCCAAGTAACCATCTTTTTGGGGTTTGGATTTATTCATCTCCTCTTTTTTTTGGCCCGTTTTATTCTCATAGTCGGATGCAATTCCTTGCATCCCAAAAGGTTTCATTGCCCACTTTTGGCATTTGTGCAGGTTTGACTTGCTACAGACCCCTTTGTTGTGTAGCTGACTGCCTTTAAGTTGACAGGCAGAATTTCTGCCAAACTCCAGATGAGATCCTGTTGGACAACAAACCGAGTTTCCATACTAGGCTCTAGGTAGGATTTTAAGCCAAGTGGTTTGATTTTGGCAGCTGGACATTCTAGCCTTCTGATAGTGCCTATGGCTATTTACGTTGTTCAAACAGCATCTTCTGCTTCTGTTGTCAGGCTGTAATCCATAAGCAGAACTACAAAAGAGCTGAGAAGAGGAAGACATCTGAAGGGCTGAAGGTGGGATTTCCCTCCTTCTCATGATTGAGTTTGTTTCCCTGTTTTATGTGCAGTGAAGTGGTCAAAACTGCTTCAGCTACAGAGGCAGTCACTTCCCTGGAAAAGCAAGAATGTGGTAATTTCCATTTACTCAAGATATACTAAGACACTTGCTGTGAAGAAACTAACAAATAACCAATGGTTTACTCTTTATTTTCACAAGTCTAAGGAACCCCTTAATAGCTTATCCCAAATTTACACCCCGCCCCCCAAAAAAGTACAGGGGCGCAGTGGTCAGGTTCCTCAATAGGTTACAAATAGAGGTTGAAATAAATGATTCAACACTGCATTTTTTTTAGTTCAAATTCAGCATTTGAGAATTGTACTTTAATGATGATACTGTCCAACCCCAAAATTTTAGTAAGTCAGTTTCTCCGTAGTTTTCTGCAGACTGCCACATTTTCATACATTCATGTTGACATTCTTCTTCCCAGAACGGACTGTTATGACCTTTGTCCTTCACACTGTTTGATATTGCGTGATTTTAATGTTTAATCGGGTAACTTGCCACAGAGACATCTGTTTGAATATTTATGGAAATTAATTGTATGTCATTGATTTAGATCCTAACCAGCATTGCTTAATTGAACATAGAAAATATATGACAGACCAGGCCAATTTTCATAACTCACATTTCTCTTACAATCTCAAGTCACTAAATATAAAGTACCACACAGCCATAGTGAAATCCTTGATGGGCTTATTAAAAACAGAAAAAAATATCATTTATTTCTGCGTCCATATCCCTTTACTAATCACTAATGCCCTTAGCAACCTCAGTCTAATAGTCTGAATTTAATTTTCCTTCAGGCTGCTACCACTGAGCAATTCATTTCTTGATGCTGATAGTTTGCAAGTTCAAGAAACGCAGGGCTTCCGAGTTTGAGAGTTTTCAATTGCTGACTTAAGGCAATCAATACATTTAGTAAGAGAGAACCGTATGTCGGCAGCTGTGAAGCCACATCATTATGCTCATCATCATCAAACTTGACTGATCTCTCCAATGCTGCAGATGGTAATATGTATCTCCACCAGAGCTACTAGAGATTGTTTGCCAGATGTTGAGTTCGTGCTTGATTTCATCTCAGTTCAGATGTAGAAGATGCAGTGAAAGGACAGAAAAATATGTACTGCAGGCAGAGAACATTTGACTTATCACATGGTGTAAAGGCTGGAAGGCCACTGAGTGCAGGAATTCAAATGAAAGCATCTAAGGGTAAATAGATCCCTTGCTTCCACTTGTACATATCCACCACCTCTGAGTAGTTTACACTGTCAAACTATCCTACCAGTTAGGAATTACTATTCCTCATCATCATCATTGTCTTTAGAAAGATTCAGTGGAGCACTTAAGATGTATACTCAAGTTACTGAAGTCCACTTTAGTGAAAATTGAAAAAACAATACATTTTCAGTAAATCTTCACCTGTGTTTTAGCGTAACAAAGCAACGTGATATCAGTCCCTCAAGAAGTTCTTCTGTCTTTCTTGCAGGAGCTACAGTCCTGTGTGTGTTTGAGACTATGGTTTAGTAGTGAGTGAATATACCGGC
>JANHFR010004102.1:33522-45720 GCA_032468015.1 Mimophis mahfalensis
GCATTTTACAAAGTCAGCTTATTGCCCCCACAATCTGGGTCTTCATTTTACCTACTTCGAAAGGATGGAAGGCTGAATCAACCAGTTGGTGCAGTGGATGAATCTGTGCACCCTTATCCTCAGTTACTACCTGCTCCTCAAGCAGGAGCCATGAATCCAAGAGCCTCCCCCCCGGCCCCCAAAATTGTGTACCAGCTCAGTCCATAAAGTGCCACCTTATCTAGAGTCATAGTTGCTTCAATCATCAAGGGTTGTTTCTCAATAATTCCATTGAGAAAGATAATTCTCCATTGTAATTCTTCAAATATAAGTCAATGTTATATTTTTAGATAACAGTCATTGGGCTGTTTATTTAGATAAATAAAATCTCTTTTGTTCAAACATTTTAGGAAACTCATAGAAGAAATGGAGGAGAAACAAAAAACAAACAAGGCTGAATTAGAAAGAATGCAACAAGAAGTAGAATCACGTCGTAAAGAAACTGAAATAGTTCAGCTGGAAATCCAAAAACAAGAGGAGAATCTTAAGAAGAGAAGCTTTCACATAGAAAACAGGATGAAAGATTTATTGGCAGAAAAGGAAAAATTTGAGGAGGAGAGATTACGGGAACAGCAAGAGATAGAGCTTCAGAAAAAGAAACAAGAAGAGGAAATTTTCGGTAGCATTAAAGAAGAACTCCAGCGATTACAAGAGCTGAATCAAAATGAAAAAGCAGAGAAGATGCAGATTTTTCACGAACTGGAAAAGCTTAAAAAGGACAAAGAGGAACAGTATTTAAAATTAGAAGTTGAGAAAAAGAGATTGGAAGCTCAGGAGAGAGAACAGGCCTTGTTGGTGGCAAATCTAGAAGAGCAGCTTAGAGACAAGCAAATCATGATACAGCTGCTAAAAAGAGGGGATCTGCAACGAGTGGAAGAAGAGAAGAAGAACCTGGAAGATATCCGAGAATCTCTCTTACGAGTCAAAGAAGCCAGATCTGAAACACAAGAGGACTGCGAAGAGTTAGAAAAAGTGCAGTGTAACTTCATGGATTTTAAGAGAAAACAGCTAGAACAATTAACTAGGTTAGAGAGAGATTTGGTTCAAGAAAGAAATCATCTAGAAAAAGAGATGGCCGAAGAGCAAGAAAACCTGGTTCATTTAAAACAGGTACACACCGAGCATTTAAATTTAGACAAAAACGCACCGGATACCGCCTTAGCTGTGGAAGAATGCAACCAAATAAGATCGTGCGAATATAGGTTGCACCATAAGGAGCGACAGCTTCTGTATCTCATCAACAATCATTTGCCGGCTTTGCTGGAAGAAAAACAGAGGGCTTCTGAAGTTTTAGACAGAGGCCTGCAAAGCTTGGACAACACCCTTTATGAGGTTGAAAAAGAAATGGAAGAAAAAGAAGAACAGCTGGCCCAATACCGAGCTAGCGCCAGTGAGCTGCAGCAGCTTCAAGAAACCTTTGAGTTCACGGCCAACGTAGCCCGTCAAGGGGAAAAGGTGTGGAAAAAAGAGAAAGAAATTCTCGAATCGAGGCAAAAACAGCAGTGGGAGGCTCTGGAACAAGCCGTTGCTAAGTTGGAAAGGCGGCACTCTGCTTTACAGCGCCATTCTACCCTAGAAATTGAGGAACAAAAGCAGAAGCTTGCAATTTTCAACAAGAGTTGTGGGGAACAGACCAGCTTGCAAGCAACAGTGGAGGCCCAGCAAAAAGCCCTGGAACAAGACCGAGAAAAGTAAGAAGGATCAATTTTGCCCTGAATGTATTACTCAGGCAAATATTCACATTCCCTGTAGTTTTATTGAGAACAGTTTTAGTGCTGCAATATCGATGGAGGTATCCTGATTTTATCGTAATTGTCTTACTTCTCTAGAGGTTGCTGGGTCAATAAAGCAATGCAGTATTGCTTCCTATGTAACTGCATCCAAGGAAGAAAAATCCCCCTCACCCCATTTGTATTTTAAAATCAAACATGTTAAATAGAATAATATTTCCAAGATCGTGTATAGTTTTGCCCTCAAACATTTTAAATTCAGTTTCTTGGCTTCTCCTTTGTTCACAAAACCATTTAAGTTCTTTTGAAGAAGGTTTTTTTTTTTAAATCCTTTTGGGGCAATATCTAAAGCCCTGAAATATAGAACAAAATCTGTTCATATTTTGACTACTTTGAGGAAATATGGACTTACGTGGAAAATGATTTATGTAAATGTGGCTGTTCTACAGAAAAGAATGAGTGATCCCATCTTTATCTCTGAGGTTGAATATTCACACCTGAATAATGAATATAATCATTTCTGTAGAAAGCACATTCTTGCAAATATCCTTTGGTAGCTTGATGGAACTGAAAAAGCCAAATTTTAAAAAAGTTTCGTATTAATAAAAATTCCTTAATATATATTTAGTGCAGGTTTTAAATAATTTTAAATAAGTGTGTATGTCATATGCAGTAAGTTGTACAAATTATTTTGTTTTGCACTGCTGCAAATATGAGATATTTGAAAAAAATATTGAAAATCCTGAAAATTAGTCCTCCAAACCAAATAATCTTGGGTTTTTTAAATTTAACAATAGATAAAATACAATTTTTATGGTGGGTTTCAATGAGGTATCAATTGACAATAGGCTTTGAGATATACTGAAGGACACACTACATTCCTCAGTGGCTGAAATACTTGAAACACCATTTTAAATTACAACTACATTCCTCAGTGGCTGAAATTTAAATACCGTAATTTGGCGTTTGCCAGTTCCTGTAAAATGATTGATATCATGATTTAAGTTCTAAAATAAAGCAAATTTGATGGATGTTACTAATGATCTGAGCCTCACAGATAACTGTCTTTAACGAGTTAAGATACTTCCTTTGAAAGTTGACGCCGATCATTAGTGTAACTAATATATTCACTTCCAAATGTAGTTTCCTGTTGACAAATAATTATTTGATATTTAAGCAGTTTAAATGCCTCTTTTTGTTAATATATTTATGTAGCGAAGAAATGCCTTCATCTGGTAACGTTCTAATCTATTTGTATTGGCTCTAGTCTTGTTTCTGTCAATTTATACTTAAAAGATGCTTTGAAATAATACATTAAAAGTAATGCGAAAAATAATAATAATCTGCTTAAGGCACTATAAACATTTTACAGGCAATTTATATTTGCCTGCTGGCCCCTTCCCTACCCAACTCATCTTATTTGTGGTAAGGACTGTTATATAACCTCCCTAATTTCACAGCTAAGTTTGAGAAATCCTACTGTGTTGAAGAATCTTAAAGAATATGTGTTGAATTTTCTTGACAGTTTGGACTTGCAAATACAGCAGTTAAAACAGAAGATATATGAAGGTGATAGGGTTGAAAAGGGATATCCTGGAGCTGTAGAAGGGAGGCTGACTCATAGTAGTTCCCCTTCCAACATTTCAAAATCTCAGTCTTTTATGCCATTGGTTGATGACAGGTAAGTATATCCAGTATTCTACTTTAAACAGATTTGTAACTAGGTTTAATTCTAAAGTATTTTTAGATTATTAAAATGTTATTCCTAGAATGGTTATAAACACAATAATATGTCATGGTTGACTGACTTTAAAATTTTAAAATGTTTCCCAAAGAACATTTTGAACTGGATTTGAGCTGACACATTTGAAATTGTGTCCGGGGACTTGTACAATTTTCTGATCGTCTTTTTTTCCCTCAACACTTGGGAAATGTGGCTGTACCTGCCTGCTCATCATACATGCCCTGCAGCCTCCTAATGCTATGGGCACTGATTTTTCCCTTTGGCAACATTCATGTAACAGGACAGTCTTCTTGCATGCATTATTTGCTTGGGTTTAATGTTTTGGATGACACTGGTTCCATCTTCATTTTTTACTAGCCGATAACCCGGCTTTCCCTGGGGAATTTATGACATTGCTGCAGCCTACAATTCTCAGCATTCTGTGCCCGATTTGCATGCTTTGCCTCTATTAGATAGAGAGCCTCTGATTTGCATGCCTTGCCTGGTAACGCTCTGCACATGCACAGTAGTCTCCCTTTCCTGTTGCCATTTGTTCTCCTTGTTTTCTTCCTTTCTCAAGAGCCAGAGCTTCGTAAATAAATATTGATCTCAGTCTACCCTATGGTCACCCAGAAATTTGCAACCTGAAAGTTACCTACAGCCTCCCCAGTGGGTCATAACCTACGATTTGACATCACTTGGTTTACTGCCATGTAATCAAGGGCATGTGAAATATCCTCTTAATAAATAGGATATCCACCATTTGAGATTCCTTTATAAAAATGATCCACACGTAGTATATATCCCTTCCTCCTCTCTATCAAGTATAAGATAACGCTGTCTGTTTTTATTATAAATGAGTAAATCTCACAGTGGGAATCTGTGCTACCTGCAGTCTTGCTGCTGTTGAAAACAATACCGTAGTAAATTCCCTTTTGCATTTTAATGGAGGATTGGTATTGATGGCTCTCACTGTATTTTGCTAACCTACTAGGGGAATTGACTGTTACATTATTATTATTTTTTGCTGAGTATCATTAATAATTGTTGTAAAGCTGTTTACAAGCTTAAGCCGTTTTTTGGTGTAGTTTTAGAGACATCATGGGTTTTACAGCCTATCAAGAAGTGGGTAGCAATATATTAATGCTATAAATCTGCTAGTTATTAAACTACAATCATCATATCGTATCCCTAAACACCAAAAGCCACTGAGATCAATATCTGGTTTATGAAAATAAATAGCGCAATGATTCTTTGGTTCTGTATTCTACATTACCAGAATAGCAGTGTTCCAAAGGTCCCGTCCTAATGAATTGTTCCGTGCTAATCTGTGATGTTTAACATTTCTAGAATAAATACCTTTATTGAAGAAGAAGTTCAAAGACGCCTTCAAAATATTCAGTACAGCTCTGGAGAAAACAATATCAGTCACTTACAGTCTACAGAAAGCATGAAGGTAAGAAAACACAATTGTGGGTAATAAAGTTTAAAATCACTTCCTTCATTTTCTTCAGAGAATTGATGTCTTCTAACATAATGTAAGAAAGCAAAATTACTCCTCATAAATGAAACATGTTGTCACAGTGGATGAAGAACGTAATGTAATCTTGATGATGACAATAAGAGTAATGCTTCAGACGATCAAAATCCATGTAATTTACAAATATTAAGATCATTTCTTGATTTTTACTTAGTATACTGAAGATTAAGCTTTGTGCGTGGTGTCTGTGTGTTTGTCTGTGTGTTTGAACAGGGAACTTACCTATTCTCAATTTGGTCTTGAAAATCTATTTTAATATAGCGTATGCTATCTGATTTCTGAAAAACTAAAAAAACATACCTATATGTATATATGCTGTGATAGTATATATGTATGTATGCTGTGATAGTTATGCTCACCTTCTTCCAAAAGTATAAGGCTCCAAGACCATTATGTACATTGGCAGAAGAAAGAGATGTAAAAGTTGAACCTTTCATTTTACAATTTGCAATTGCTAGATTGCCTCTTTACCGCTTCCTTAGGTTTTGCACTATACATCTAGTAATAATTGAAGTGCTGTATCCAGAAATGACTGACCTGTGAGCCTTATCTTCTAATACAGCCAGGAAAAGCTTGATCATAAATAATATTCGCTAATATATAGCCAAATCTCAATATGTAGCAATAAATATATTGCTAAAACACTGGGCACCAAATTGCATGAGACTGAGAAAATAGGAGCATGCATAGTCTGGGAGTGTAGTACCAATGGAGCGGCCTCATTTACTAATGATTGTAAGATGGGCCAGGGCTAATGGGATGACTTGACCACCCTATTGCCAATCTGAATGTATGACCAGCATTCAGTTTTAATATTTAGCAGGTTATTACTCATTTTCCTGGATCTTTCCAATTCCATTCACCCAGGGGTGGGCTGCTAGTGGTTTGCACGAGTTTGGTCAATGCTCTTGCTAAGGATCTGCCCAGTTCAGCGAACTCCAAAATCCCACACCTGGCTGGCCCTGCCCACCCCTCCCAGGAGTCTCCACACAGCCCGTTTTGGATGTCTGCAGAGGCTCTAGCAGAGCAAAAAAGGGGGCCTCCTGGAAGTACCTGAAGTCTGGAAATGGGCCAAGGAGTGGCTGTTTTCACCCTCTAGGAGAGCTTCCAGAGCCTTGGGAGGGCGAAAAATGGGCCTACCAGAAGTACCGGAAGTTGGAAAACAGGCCTGTTTCCAGCCTCCAGATGGCCTCTGGAGCCTGGGAAAGGCTGTTTTCGCCCTCCCAGAGGCTCGAGGAAAGCCTCTGGAGCCAGGGAGGGCAAAAACAGCTCCCCCCGCCTTCGTGGTACAGGAGGCCTACTAGACCACACCCACCATGGCCACACCCACCCATCAATCAGGCAGAGAACCCGTTGATAGAATTTTGTTGTGGGCGAATGCAGGGCTCCGCCGACCCCTGCATTTGCCCACGACATGTACTAACTAGTTAATTGTTACTTTGAATAATGTGTCCTTCCTCGCATATCATTGCCAAGATTTATGGGTAAGTATCTTCCCCTAAATCAGATTGTGCTAAAGTAGGCATATATTTATGCATGCTTCTGATTTAGGACTATGTGTACTTGCAGTCCTGCATATATGCCTCATTTGGTACACAAGAGCTTTTCTGTTTTCTTTTTCACACGCTGAAGGTCAGGAGTAGTACACTGAAATACGTAATTGCCTTGTGATACATTTCCATCTTCCTGTTAAGCCAATAAAGGAACATCCTGTGATGATGTCAAAAACTTATAAATATAATGGAATATGTAATATAAAAATAATGGAGCATGTGTTGTTTTGTGCTTTTGAGACCTATTAGGCATTTTAAAAGTGAATACTGCTAGTCCTTGACTTACAACCACAGTTGGAAGCAGAACCTATGTCCCTAAATAATGTAGTTGATAAAGGAGTCATGCTTCATTTTACAATCTTTTTTTTTTTTTGCTGCAGTCAATAAGTGAATCAGAGTGGTTTTTTAAATTAATCACACAGTCATTAAAATTAATCATTTGGTTGTTAAGCAAATCTGGTTTTCCCCATTGACTTTGGTGCCCCTGTGGGAAGGTTGCAAATATCAATCATGTGACCCTAGGATACTACAGACCTCATAAAATACATGTTGGTTGCCAAGCACTCAAATTTGGATCCCTTGACTATTAGGATGCTCTGTCGGTTGTAAGTGCGAGGATCAATCCTAAGTTACTCTTTCCACCAACATCATAATGTCAAATGATCATTTAACCAAATAGTCATAAGTACTATCTGTATGTGGCAGATCATATTGTAATTCAAATTATTAAGCAGTTAGAAATTGCAATTATTAGGTAGCTAGTATATTTTCTCCTGCCTAATTCTAGATATTTTAAGTTCTATTTATTATGCCCATTTTAGGTTAAAATTGCCTCTTTTTTTTTTGCTAATATACAAGTGAACTGAGCTGTTTGTTATCTTCCTTTGTGTGCAACTTTTTAAAAAAATTGGACATTTTGCTTTCCAGGATAACGAGAAGCTTCATAATGGTGCTGTTCAACGCAAGTTGAAGTATGAGGTAAGTTATAGCCTGTCAGCTTGAAGAAGTGCTAATATTAAATTATGGCATGCTCTCTAATTAAATTTCTTAACATTTCACAGCATAATTATAATTCTGTATTCCAGCAAGATTAATGGCGGTGGGAAAAGCCTTAAAATTAAATCTTCTAATGTGGTAAAGATTTGGGTAGTTGTGATTGTGGTAATAATATACTAACATTGATGCTCCAACAGTATCCCTTTCAAATGTTTTTCAGATTGGAACTAAGTTTATTGCTAGAAATAGCTAATTACAGACTGCACAGAAAATTACCAAATTCCAATTATACCCATGGATTGAGAGAGGTCATTGTTCTAATCAAGAGATTAGTACCCGAAAGCAAGACAACGCAGAAATATTATGTGCAGGAATGTAGATGTTTTTCTGCTAGCAGCACATCTATTTAATGGATGGGGGGGGGGGGATGATTTATTTATTATTTATTTTATTTTATTTTATTGAACTTCTATACCTCCCTTCTCCCGAGGGACTCAGGGCGGTGAACAATAAAACACACATAGTACAAAAATTAAAAACAAATTAAATCGATAGGAAGTTCAATAAATAGATAGACACCCCTTAAAATCTCACCACCACCCACCACCCGCACACCCTCAGCCCAGGCCAGCCATACGAAAAAGCCAATCTCGCGGGAAGGAGCGGAGATCAGAGGCCGTCCTAAGCTCAGCGGGAAGTTGATTCCATAAAGTGGGGGCACCCACAGAGAAGGCTCTCCCCCTGGGTGTCGCCAGCCGACGTTGTCTGGCCGACAGCACCCGGAGGAGTTTCCCACCTGCCTTCAAAATTTCCAGAGTGAATTGAAGCTCAGCATGAAACAGTGGGAAAGGACGAAGAAAAAGTCTCATGGTGCAAGTATATTCACGCAATTCTGGATATAAGTCACCCTTCCTTACAACAAAACACAGTTTCCTGCCAATGGATTTCATGTGCCCTATTCCAAATGAAAATGGAGTAAACGTTTACCAAAATATTTTCCTAATTATTTCAAAACATTTGGAATTATAGGATACAGACCTGATTCACGAGGTCAGTTGGAAGGCTGTTGCTGATTTAAGGGTGTTGAGTGATTCTACAGAAAAGAAATGGATACTGTTCTAAATGCAAGATGATGGAAAAGAAGAATCAGGGCTTTGCTTCTTGAATCAGATACCTCTTCGACATAATTTGATTTTTGCTATTTAACACAAACATGCATCAAATGATAAAAGCCACTTCTAGAAATTTAAATTTGAGTAACTTTTCTATTAAATATATAAAAGCACCTTTTTTTTTTACATTTTAAACAGAAAAGAGAGCCTTGGATGTCCTTTCATGGCTTTCTGACATTGTCTAATGATGACAGCAAATACAATCAGGCTGGAGAAGACACAAGTGTATCAAGAATCACTAGACAGGACAAAGCCGTAGGAGCATTTAATCCTTTCTCAAGGACAATTCAGAATCTTGGCATGACTCAAGAAAATACAAATCAAAGGAAAGAGATAGAACAAGAGCATGTCAGCTGGAGGTACCCTGATGGATGTGGCTGGAATCAACCCAGAGATATTAAAAGCAAGGGAACATGGTCTGACAGTCCCCCCAAATTACTTTCTGGCAGATCTGGAATGTTTGATTTATTAGGTAAAGAATCAACATTTCTTCATTCTAGAAACCAAAGTCTTTTCGGTAATCTTTGGGAACATAAAACCATGGAAACAGAGTTTGATTCATTTAGTTACCAACACTTGCCAGCTTCAGAGCCCATATTTTCTTCTGAAGTTCAGCCTGGTGCGTCCCATTTTTGGTCCCTCCAACAATTCCGTAACAGAATTTCTCAGATAAATCAGCCGATTTCAGACCAGACTTTGGATGAAAAAGCAACAAATGAAATCAAAAGACCCGAATCGCTTATTGGATCAAAGCAGAATTACGGGCTGGGACATCTATTTCACTTATTCTGCAATTCTTACCCTGGTTCCATTTGTCAAGAATTCACAAATGGTTGGTTTTCTAAATGGATCAGAGATCTAGTCAGTGTCTATCACAAAAATGAGAAAGGCACACAACTGACATCATTGATCAGGAACTGTCCAGTTATTAAAGATGTACAGCTAAATCTGAGTTTAGGTTGGAAGGGAAATAGTGCAAGCCTGGGCCCAGGACGGCCATTAGGAAAAGAAGGTAGCATGAGTTACTCATCATCACATATCTTATTGGATATGCTCACAGTAAATCATGCTGTAGAATCTAATCCTCTTTGCAGAAATGATGCATCGATTAGTAGCCTGGTGCTTAGGCAAAACTTTGTGGACTTTTCAGAGGATCTTCTGAAATTGCAAGAATATCCTTCAGAAGAACTGCTACAATACTTGACTTCTGCCTTGCCAGAAATTTGTGCCAAGACAAACGAATTAAAAGGAATATACTGGATTGCCGTGGGAAACTATAAAAAATCTGGACCGGAGCCTGCTTGCTTGCTTTTATATGATTCTGTTTTATATGCCATTATTCCATCAACCAATCAGCTAGAAAGCAATCAGAACTCTTTGGATATCCTTCATGTTTTTCCAATCAATACTTTAAAAGCAATCCAAGTTGGTTATGCCGGACAAAGCATTACGCTTTTGGGTCCCCAGGTAGAAAATGTAATGAAACTATTCACCTTTGACAAACACTTTACACAAAGAATATGCCACGATATAATTAGTACTATGATATCTCCATTAGATCGTGCTTGCTTAAATCACCCACTCTTAAATGATGATCTGTTAAAACTTTCTGTTGATTGGACTTCAGCAGTTACCAACTTAATTTTGGAAAATAGTGTGTGTCTGTCATGCAATTTTGAGCGTGACTTAGCTGACCTGCTTTATTTACTCCATGAAAACATGGACATCAACAAACCTTTTTTAGGTGACATTCAGGTAGTGCTCTATACAACAGTGAAACTGGCAGGTGACATCAGATCCCTGGTCCTTACTAATACTCATATTGGTCTTATAAAAGAAAACAGTGCCTTCTGCCTAATATCTAGAGTGCTGCATTCCACAGACAGTCAGTCACAGTATGCCCAAGTCCAGCTACACTCTTTAAGTGAACTCAGATGTGTGATTGTCCCTGAGAAAGAGAATCTAAGAAAAATCGAGTTGGCATTTTCAAAAGCAAGTAAGATTGGTTCACCCAGTAGTTTACTGGGTACTTCTGAAGGAGAAAAAAATACCCAGTTGGAATCTGTTTCATCATTTTGTCACAACCAACCTAGTAGTCAGCTTTATATCTGGAGACTAATTTTCAGTTCAGATGAAGATGCTTTTAGACTAATGTTGCATTTGACAGGACAGCTAAGTTAAAGTCCTCTTTAGAATTCAAATACAATCTCGTCCTTGGAGGGGGGGGGGTTCATAAAACAAGTATGTTTCTGTTTTTGTCTCAGTGCCTCTTGGTGAAAAACCGTACCAGCATTTCAACTTAAGAGTAGTTTTATAATATCTTAAATGTTTCTGATCACTGTTGCTAAACACTTGATTCATGCATCAATGTGTGCTTTTTAGGTTAAATAAGAAACATATTCCTCTTTTTTTATATAAAAATTTTATTGAATTGTTTCTTAATAAACAAATGGTCACATGAGTCAATTACTCTATCACAGTGTAGCATACCAAACAAACCGTTTTTAACATAAAACTGGTATCACAACACAAATACTATATACACAAAAGATGAAAGAAAGATAAAAAGAGCAAAAATACAGAGAACAAAAATAAACCAGGTAACCTTATTTACAACATCTTATATACAGATTTATAATTCTACATCTTACCTATTATAATATCTATTCCAAAAGCCTAAACCCATTACCCAAGGCCCTCAACTATTCTTCCCACATCCTTTCTGGATCCAATCATATTCCTCTTCTATACCTTTTCGCTTGTTGTGTGACAAAAAGTTGACTAGAATTCTCTAGCTAAAAATATATGAACTAAATTTAGACTCACTTCCTTATTGCATATATCTTAGACAATTTGCATTTAGAACAGTTCCAGTCAGACTTGACTTTAAGGTTGAGTTATGATGACAATCTGTTGTGGTACATGTCCATACATCTGCAATAAGGAGATCAGTCTTCAACTAGCAATAGATAAATGGCTTATTCATGGATCCAGATGAATATGTGTTTTCTGCCCTTGGCCAAAACACACTTAGCTTAAAGACTGCTGCTTGTCTTTGAATATAATCTACCATTTCTCCTTTTCACCACATTTATTGCCCTATTTCCTTTTACTAATAAATTATTGTCTGTTCTGATTACTTGAATTCTTTTTTTGTGTGTGTTATATTTTCTGCTCTACAGACTATTTGAAATTATCAATGTATCGTTTGTTTTTCACGTATAAAGGCTGCATTCTGAATTTTGTTGTTGTTAGTTGTGAATTAAGACTACCTAGCCTAGCCCATTTTTCACTTGTTATGTGTGTATTACTGTGTATTGTTTAGAGCAGTGGTTCTCAACCTTCCTAATGCCGTGACCCTTTAATATAGTTCCTCACGTTGTGGTGACCCCCAACCATAAAATTATTTTCACATACACCTGTATTTGTATTGAAATATGTGTTT